>CAJNIZ010034847.1:31257-42642 GCA_905231905.1 Symbiodinium pilosum
CCTAAAACCTATAACCCCTAAACCCCACAAAACAAAATCCCTCCAAATAACACAAGCTTGCAAACCCTACTTCACACAGTAGCCGGGGAGCTCGTTCTTGCTACCCAGGAAAGGCGTGACATGCAGCCTCGGGTGATGACTGTCAACCAGTGTTTGAGGTTAAGGGTCTAGGGCCTAGGGGTATGGTAGAAGCTTAAACATCCCCTTCACATTCTAAGAACCACCCCCCCCCCCCCCCCCCTAATAATCAACATTATCTATAGTATATACGCATGTATATCTATACGTACTATATTCAAGATATTTATAATCAAGGGGGTGGAGCAGGGCTAGTAGAAGATTGATTATCTACATCATTCGCTTGCAATCCTTACAGTACCCCTCAACCCGACTCGCGGTAAACGGGCCCTCCACTACATCTGGGATCGTGGGACTGGTCTCAGGGTTGAGGGTTTAGGGGTTATAGGCTTTAGGTAAGGTCGGGGGCTTGCACTTTATTTAGCAAGTAGGTTGAAGTCCAGGGTCACAGAACGCAGGTTTAAGGTTTGCGCTTTGTGTAGTTTTTGGGATTGGAGTTTCGGTTTTGATGGACGGTTTAGGGTTTTGGGTATACCCTAGGGCGTCATGGGTTCGTGCAATTCTGTGCGTCCATGCCGGAGAATGTCGTGACTACTGTGCGGTTACGTTGAGGATTCTTGAGGTAAGCCAACGGCCCAACTAGACATGGGGTTTCCCAAAATTAAAAGTACCCTATAATAACGCCTATAGCATCATGGGGTCTATATTGGGGTCCCTCGCTTTTGGAAAACTACCACATCGTTCTGCCCAAAACGAATGTGTTTATTGCTTTGCTGACACTGGCCTTTGGTAGGGAATGCAGGAACGGCTCCTCATAAATGCGGTCTAGGGTTTAAGGTTTGTAGCCCCTCCAGAAACCCAGTCATACGGTAATTTCCATTTCCTGCTCCATTCCTTCAGCAAGAAATTAATTCCTGACTTGGAAGCATGCGTTCTGGTTGTGTTGCTGCAGAAGCATGGTGCTCACCTCCCGAAATGTCAAACACGATCCATGAACAACATCCTGCATGAGCCTACGTATCGTGAAGTACAGCAATTCCTAGGGTTGAAGCATATAGGATCATGCAGGATTTTGTCCACCAGCAATATCTCAGCGCAGGGTAGATGGGCTAGGGTTGAACCATAAGCCCAAACCCAAAACCCCAAACCCTGTCCAAGGCAAGGCACTTGCCACCAGAAGGCTTCCAACTGATCCTGAGCTGCACTTCCATTGGGCTCAGGGGTTGCAGGCTAAGCGTGGGACTTGGGTTTGGGGTTTAGGGACTTGGGTTGCGGGCTTCTAGGGTTTTAGGGTTTTAGATATTAGGGTTGCAGGGTTTAAGGTTTGGGGAGTGGAGCTCAGGGATTTGTTTTTTGGGTTTCCCGCTTTAGGTTGCAGAAATTCAGAGGTTGGGTGGCTTCTAGTTTCGGCCGGTAAAATTAGAAACCTCCCGAAAACCCAAACCTATGTCATCCGCAACAGGAACCTCTAGCTTCTCCAATGCTAAACAGTGAGTTGAAACCTGCATAAGAACCTGAACACTAAGCCTAAACCCGGCCTAAACCTGAGACCCTAAACAGGTCGAAACTCTCAACCGCCTTCCCACCTTTTGAATATGTTCAAGCATGAAGGTTCAGGGCTCAGGTCTCAAATCGTTGGGTTGCCGGCAACTTAGGTCGAAGTTTGGGATTTAGGGCGCCTCTTTGGGGAGGGATGAGGTCATTTGCTCAAAAAGCACAAAGAAGGTCGACCACGCTTTGAGGCACCCCCCTACTTGAGGTCCAGGGTTCATGGGCTTAAGAACTCAAGGTGTGCACGCGCAAGATTAGGCTGCTGTGGTTTCGCTTGTTATGGTGGAGGCCCTGGGATCCTAAATAACACGCGCAGAAATTGCACACCAGTTTTCCCCAGACTCTGAACAAAAGCCATAGTCCCGAAACTTGGGTTCTTTGACGCCCTCCCTGCTTGAATACCTGTCAGATTGTGGAACTTTTGCTAGCCGGCTGGTCGGTGGAGGTAAGCGCATTGCGCAAGCGTGGATTGGGACTACAGTTCAAGCCTTAGCACTATCTGTCTCGATCCCGCAAACAGACTATGCTTTGAGTCTCAGCTGATTTCCACAGCCCCTGTACATAAGTATCAGCATGAAACTACTTTGCCCAATTAGTTCGCTGCCGCCATGTGGCAGCTGTAAGCCAGCCCGGACGACCCTCTCTGGGTCGCCGAGCCCCGCATCTTCCTGGTCATTAAGTGGAGATTTCTCAAAATCGAAGATCCTTTGCAAGGGTTATATGCACTATAGTCTAAACTCCATCAAGGGGTTATATAGGGGGTTATATGGGTTATATAGGGGAGTATTATAGGGCTTATTAAGGGGGATACTAGGAGTTTAGACAAAGGCTCATATGGGTATCTATGGGGGGGTAGGGCTTGTACCGAGGGGATTGGAGTGCAGGGCTGGCGGTTTCTTGACATGGGGTTGCCCTGAGACCGCTTCTGGTAACTGATGCCTGTATGAGTGCAGTGGAGGCCAAGTGTATCTCTAATTGTTTGCAGAGCTCAGGACCCTGAAGTGTACTTGTCCCATGTCTTGCTGGTGCTTCCCAATCTTACTCGGTGTTATAGAGATCGATGGGACTTACGTGAGAACATGATCACGGGTTACACCCCAGATGCAATATGTGACGTCCGCAGTGGGCCCCGCTACAACCGTCCGTTGAAACGAGGCCTGTGCATGTGGGATTTCGTATGATGTCATCTTGGGGAGATTCGCTCGCCGATGTTCAGCCGGAAAGGAATAAAGTAATGTCTGCATACCCGACTGTTGATGGAGAAAATCTTACACCACCCCGTATTAGTTGATTGCAGTTGTTGGGGATCCCAAGCGGTGCAAGATTTCTCCATCCACCATATCATGCGCATATATCCTTGAGTTCAAATTTCCAAATCATGAAACCTGAGCCAAATCCATAATCCAGAACCTCGAACTCTGCAAACTAAATCCTTTCAATCCTGGATCCTGGATCCGAAAACTCTCCGTGAGGCTTCTGAGGAGGTTCCTTGTTTGCTTGAGGCAACTAAGTGCTACTACATACCTTTACACCAAAACCTTCTTCACTGTTATCTGAGCCATTATACATGCACCTTCCCTAAACGGCCCTCAAAAAGGGATCCCGCCTGCACTCGCATGAAAGTATTGAGGACCTCGTTCACGAGGAATCTGAGGTCTCTCAGTGAGTCCACTGTCAGTGTAATGGCCTCACAGAGTTGAAGGTCAAGGGTTTAGGGTTTGGGTGTTCAGTCCCAAAGTTTAGAGTAGATTCTGGTTGAAGGTTAAGGATCAGGGCATACCATTTGGCCCAGAAAGCAGGATGTGAGGGTTAGGGCGGGGGATTGCGGGCTTCAGGTTTAAGGCTCTGTGGCCTTCACCCCCTAACACCATTGACCATAGATGTTGTTGGAAGGCACATGCCTCTGGTTGCGGGCCAGAGGGTTTGCACGACACTTAGCCGAGACTCAACGTAACTCCTGGTTAATGCCAAGCCCTGTACAATCCTAAAATACACTTCCCATTGCCCCTCTAGGGCCCCTGAACCCTCAACCCTAAACCCTAAACCCTATAAACCCTAAACCCTATCAACCCTAAACCCTATAAACCCTAAACCCTCAACCCCTAAGAACTTACAATCACGTCCTGGAGCTGAGGAGGGAATGCAAGACTAGATCCCAAAGGTCGCTTGTATACAATCTCCTGGACTTTGTGGGTTTAGGGGTTTAGGGTTTAGGGGTTTAGGGTTTACTTGGACTGGTCTGCACAATCCATTCTCTTCTTCCCTATTCCCTACGAGGCACAGCGAATGTGCAGCCCCTCCCTCAGCTTATTTGGGGGGGGGGATGGGGCAGAGGATCCCTACTACTACACCAAAATAAGCCCCCATGTGCACTCTGCTTATATGTATCTATATTCACTTCCCTGCTCCCACTTCAAACACCAGTAGGACAAGAGAAACCACGATTAACAAGATGGCTCATTTATCCCAACCCTTATAGTAAGAACCCTCTGACTCCTAATGTTAGGGGTTGGGTACCCTAAACCCTAAAGCCTAAACCGCTGGACAAAACAGGGATCCCAAGACTCAGCCCTCCTGAAACAGGGGTGGTTGAATGCGGGGCTTAGGCTTCCAAACCCACGCAGTTTAGGGTTTAGGGTTTGTTTAGGGTTTGGGGTTCCACAATCCTGAATTGAATCCCAGAACCTACCTACCCCCCCACCCCCCACTCGGCTCCAGACCCGCAGCCCTGAAGTTGAAACCTTTGAGCTGAAACCCGGAACATGAACCCCTAAATTCATAAGGGGGATTTTGGTAACCCCAAAACCCCCAAAAATTAGGACCCTGCAGCCACCATCTGATAGTCATAGGGTCCTAACTTTAGGGGTTGGGTTACCAAAGCCCTTTTTATTATAAACCCCAAGCCCTGAAGCTCAGAACCCCGCCAAGCTCTGCAACCCTTGCTTTCCTTTCACCCTGTGCCTAAGCCCCAGCACCCTACAGCCCAAACTGCAAACCTAAGCCCTGTCTGGCCTTGTATTCCTAAGCCTTACACCTTTATCAGCTAAACCCCTAAATCCCTCATTCAGTTCCTATTTCCCTCAGAAACAAGTTTGGCTTCGCGATTATAGACTATATGGAAACTCACACCCCCAAAAGCATGAAGCATCCCTAATGTGGACCCAGTTCAGATCTTCCCCGAAAATCTACACCCCTACACCCTGACCCGATGATGCCCCAACCCCGGTCGCGCGTTAGGCACATTCCAGCGGTCGTAGTATCCTGACTTTGGATGATTTAGGGTTTAGGACGACCCAAGCATGATAATCACATGTAATGGAGGGTTTGGGAACTCTGGCTTGAGGTCGCAACTTTTAAGGTTTGGGGGCATAGTTTAAGGATGAGTTTTTGGGGCCTAGGGCAAGGGGTTGGTTTTGACTCGGGGATTAAGATTTGGCCGTTTTGTGCCAATTTCAAAACCTGAAATTCAACCAGTTCAGGACCCTTCTCTACATAAATAACCATTTGGGGTGAGGTCGGCTGAGGTCGCTGGAATGAACTGCCCAATTAAGATCGAAGGCTTACGCTTGGGGCCTACACAACCTGCGGGTTCTGGAGAGGGTTTGGGGTTACTTCATAGAGTGTACAATAAGATGATAATGAGGTCTCTGAACAAGACATGTGCTTTTTAGATTGTTGAACCAGCATCATCGTGTAGCCAAAATCGCTAGAGCGCAACGAAACAAAGAGGACACAGGCTTACACTGTTTTGGAGTGTAACCCACTGAATAACATCAAGTCAGTCTCGTCTCCTGGTTTCCACGATATGAAACTAGACAGACTGTCAGCCATTTATCGGGATCTTCGCAACAAGCCCGGCTTGCAACCAGTGCTTGGGATGTCTCTTTTGCAAAATGTTCCGCCCTTCCAACTAGGCGCATGGGACTTCAAGCAAAGAGACTTAAGCCATCAACAATTGCTGTTGCAGGCTTTTGAGTTTAGGCTGCGCAGGTCCCGCGAAGCAAACTTCATCATTGGAATGACTTGGGTCATATTTTTTGGCATGGTCCCAGTACCAAAACAGCTGGCGCTTCCTGCTGCGTTCGTGAATGATGGCGCGAGCTGGTCGTTGCGCTACGCAGCTACGCCACCTACATACCGTTCGAACAGCCAGGATATGATTCTCTTTTGTGGGTTCTTTCCCTTAGCAGAAATTCCAACCACGGATTTTGTAAAGTTTCCAAGCTGCCGTGCGCTTTGGATCTTGGCGGTGATGTATGATCAGCGCGCTCCAGGGCCACATGATTAGCCCGTATAAAGTGACATCCAAACGCTGGGCCAAGAATGCCGCATCTACCAAGCTTGACTACCAGAATCCGCAGCCACAAGCCCGAATCTGAAAAGAGCCTCGGGCTCGGGTCGTCCTGTTTCATGGCCCCCAAACCCCTGGGTCCATAGATTTCCCTTCATGTTTTCATCTGCACCTGATCTTAGGGGAAGGATTCATAGCTTCCAGAAGAAATCCCATCCCCCTGCCCTCCTTCCCACCGCAAAACATACGCAAACACACGCACACACAAAAACAACAAACAAACAAACAAACAAACAAACAAAGTAACAAAGTAACAAAGTAACAAAGTAATGAAGCAAGCAAGCAAACAAGCGGACAAAGAAGCCGCCAACCTTCCAAACTGCGGCCGCGAATCCGCGGTTCGCTCGTTGCAGTTGCACGTGCGATGCAATCGGCGGATCGAAGGCTGGGTAGAAGGAGACCTTGGGCCCGACAGCTGATAGTCATGTGAGCCATAGTCTGAACTCATCCCCCACAATAAGCCCCTACAATCGTCCTCTACATTATCCCCCATATACCCCTCTTTCAAGGACTTCAGACCCTAAACCCTAAACATTAAATAAACCCTATAATAGTCCCCTATATAAGTCTTTTTTAGGACTTGAGACCATAGTACATGTAGAACAGACAGGTACATAGCTTAACGCTTGGGTTGTCGAGCCCTGGCCAAAACAATAGCTTCGCAATTGCTGTCCGGGAGCGTCCGGGAAGTCCACTGGGACAGGTTCGTCTGCCTTCTCCTTGATAACCCGAGCGTTCATGTTTGGGAGCTGCGAATACATGGCCCTACGCAATAAACTCTTCTATAAGGTCGCCTGAAACGGAGACGCAGATTTTTGCAAAACTGCATGTGGGGCCAAGGTTGCGGCTTCAGGGTTTAAGCTTCGTAGGTTTCGGGGCTCAGGCTCTAGCTTTACTTACCTTTGGTCTGCTAGGAATGAAGGAATGCATCCCTATAGTAGTCCCTAAATAACCGATTCTTGTAGTTTCCATTTTCTTATCCATTCCTTCATTCCCACCCTAAAGCCTAAACCCTATATAATCCCTATAATCCCCGTACTTTCCATTTTCTTGTCCATTCCTTCATTCCCAGCTAAGTGTCGGCCGCATGTTGTGGGCTTCGGGGTTACAGTTCTGCGTGTTAGGGTTTATGATTGCAGGGTTGGGGCTCATTAGCTGCCCAGAATTCGTGCTTAGGGCGGGGTCCAGAAGTTCTAGGTTTTGGTGAATCAAGACTCGCAAGGTTTCGGGTTGGGGTTGAGTTCTTGGGTTGGAACTCTGGGTTGTAAAGGGCCTAAGCGTGTGCGGGGGGCTCGAGGCTTAGAATTTGGGGTGTGCTTAGTTTTCGGGCTTCGGTTTTATTTGGGTTGTTTTAGGGTTGCTCAGGGTTCTTGAGTGTTGCACGGGGTAGTTTGGGACTGTTTCGAGCTTGGGGTTGCCTGGGTACGTATTGTTTCTGGGTTAGGGCTGGGGTTTAGGGTCCCTTTTTTGCAGGGTTTAGGGTCCCCTTTTTTAGGGTGCAGGGTTTAAGGTTTCTATAACAGCGGTTAGGCTTTTTGTTTTGGGCCTGGGGTTGTTTGTATGACCGACCTGCGCTCCCTATACTGCGATGCTGCTGAACCCCTAAACCGTAAACCTCCGAACCCTAGGCAAGCTTACTGGCGGCTAGTAGGGAAGAAGGGAAGATATCATATTGGGGTTTATACAAGTATTATATACCGTTATTCCCTACAAAACACCCGTAAGTGGAGCTCGCAGCCTGGTCTCTTTCTTTGCAGCCGCGCCGAGCTCGCCGTCGATCTTCGGAACTTTGGGCTTTTGCTGCGCCCACCAGAAGCCACCGCAGAAGGGTTCCGTGCCTTTCTTTCAATGGGGGTATAGGGAATCCCCTGTGAATTGCATCAGAACAAGCAGTTTCCAAAGTTTCAACCAGTTTCCCAGCATCATATACACTGGATCAAGCACTTAAGAGCTTTTGCAAAAACTTATCTTAGGTTAGCTAGGAAGCAAGGAATGGATCCTCATAGTCCCTATATTATAATCCATTATATTGATATCCATGTTCGTTTCCATTCCCTCATTCCCAGCTAACCAAAGGCCGGAAAACTCCCAAAGGGTGTCAGGTCGAAGATTCGGTTTCCGCAGCTAAGACTTAGGTTGAAAATGTGACACTCAGGCCTGTTGCAGTCATCGTGTGTCAGCTAGAACGGAATGCAAGCACGCTATATACTTTGAAGCTCTTGCGTCGCTCACTGAACCCTAAACGCTAAATCCCAAATCCTAAACCCCAAACCTGAAACCCTAAACCACGTTTGTGTTAAAGGGATTTACCCACTTGCCAGTCATTTGCCCTGTCCCCAAGGCAGGCGGCCTGAATAGTGGCCCGACTAACACCAACAACTGTCATGCTAGTTGTAACAAGGACGCTAAAAACTAGCAGAAGAAAAACCAATGATAATACCAATGCTAATATGAGTAGGTAGTAAGAATCGTCATAGAACTGCTGCAATGCATTTTTGCGCAGTCTCTCTGGGTACCATGTACCCTCCTTCAGGGGGGGAGTATCACCAGACGCATACCGAAAGATGCAACTACTTCTGCAAGCACCAACACTACTCAGAACAAAGACGTTCTGGTGTCGCAGAATCCTCTTGATGTTTCGTGGACAAGCCCCTACGCCACGTTGGCTTCCGCATCTCTCCTTATCTTCAAGGTAGAAGCAGGCTTTACTCTGTGGCCTACTGACTAAGAGACCCAAGAACCTACCACGGAACAGTCCAGGCATCTTGCAAGCCTTGTAAGGCGTGGGTTACTCTGGATGGAGGATATCTTGCATCACCATATACAGTCTATACTGACTCTAGGCAATAGAATACTTTGGAGATCCTAAGTGATACACAGGTCCTTCCAGCCGGTAAGCTGGCTGGTGCTTCATGTGTAGTGCAGGAGCGGATCCGTACAATGATCCCTGTACCACTCCTATCTTGTATGCATGTCCTTTTCTTCAGTCCCCCACTCTCGCGTAAGCATCAGTGAGTAGGTTCCCCGCAGTTGCCTGCCTTTACGCGCCCATCCCAACTAGAAACGTCTTTTGAAATCAGGACATCTTAACGACCACTTAAAGAGAATTTCAAGGATACCAGGGCACTACATGAAGCAAACCCTAAACTCTAAGCCGCAAACATCGAGTTTGATGGTCTGAACTGGCCTTCGAACCCCATTACTTCGTAGAACCCACAAGTCCGGGAGGCCATTTGAGCATAGTCTAAACTCCATGAGGGGGATTATATAGGGTTTAGGGTTTAGGGTCTAAACTGCAGAAAGGGGGGGTATATATAGTGGGTCATGTACGGGAGTACAGGGTTTTGGAGTGGAATACTGGAGTTTAGACCATAGCTCGTTTAACAAATGCTCTATTCTATCTACTTTGTCCTGAACCCTTCGAATGTCCAACCTGCCAAAACCGCAACGTTGCTTTCTAAGCCCTGAACTCCTAAACCCTGGTAGTGCAACTCCCTGACTTTCCCAAGCCCCCAGACTGTAGTCCCATTACCTGGGTTGCTGTTAAGGAACCTAAATGAAGTTATCATCATGGGTATATAAAATATATTAGATACTGGGGTTTCGCCAATATAGTAACTTGAATTAAGTTCCTTAAGAGCAACCACATAAATTGCAGCTGTAGGACAGGCAGGTTTGATAGGGGAGTCTGCATGAATCTCATTGCTCCTCTGCGCCTCAACCTGGCAACGGATTAGCGGTTAGGGGTTTAGCGTCTAGGGATTAAGATCTTAGGGTTTAGGGATTAGGGTTTAGGGCCAGCGCGGTTTCGGAAGAAAGTGTTTAGCGTTCAGGGTCCATTCCGAAGCTCAATGGGAGTTACACGTCGGGGCTTGGGGGTACTCCAACTCTAGCTGTAACAGGCTACGAACCTCCAAGCACGGCAATTCTGTGATCGTAGCAAAATGCTTTACACCCTTTGGGCCCAGCCAAGCCAAATCAAACTTTTTCTAACCAGTCCCTTCAGAACCCTTGGTCATGACCCCTAGAACCCTCCTTCGTACTTGCTACGTATCTCTAGCGCCCATGGGTCTCTGCCTATGTGAGAAAGGCCTAAGCCCTAAACCCAAACTCCTAACTCTATCCCTTATCCATCTGTATACCCGAACCCTCAGTCCTTTCAATAACACTGTGGATGGGAAAATCCTGCGCCACACTACATCCCACCTTAATTCCTGAGGGAACTGCAGTAGATCAGGGATCTTAGGTGGTGCAAGATGTTCTTCATCCATCAGATCACCTCATCCCTAAACAACTTTAAACCTCGGGTGATACTTATTTGCCCTGAATTATCAATCACTAGGGTTTTTCTCTTGTGATGAAATTATTAACTATTCCAAAGTGCCATCTCAAACCCGTATTGTGAGACCCACCCCAAGTTTTTCGCATCCGCCTCGCTCTCGATGAGATGTGTGGCGCTGGCCACGAGCTGTGCCAAGTTGACCATGGCTCCAGCATAGCTTGCTCACTGAATTCCGTATGAATTTTGGGTTTAGGGTTTATGGGTTCGGGGGTTTGGGAACGATGCCTGAATTCCACACAAAGTAGGGCATATGGTTGATGGGTTGTGGGGTAAAGGCTTCACAAGATCTATATGTTTCTTCGTGCTTCGGATGGCTTCAAGGCTTATATAGGGTTTTGGATTTACTGTTGCAGGGCTCAGGACGCGAGCCAAGCACAGAGAAATCACCATTTTTGGGGATATCCATGAAATCCTCACGTTTCTTAGCGAGTAGAAGCGGATCTCTGCCTTGATGGGATTGGCAAACTCAATCCAAAGCGTGGGTTCAGCATCCATGCTTGGGGAGATTGAGAGTTTAGTTTGGCGTGACTGCTTGAGGAGGTTAGCTTCTTCCCGCGCAAGAAACGGAGTATGTGGAGTGGGGGCTTTATGTACTTGATCCAGAAGCACAATGCTGCAGCCCGACATGGAGGACATTATCCGAAGGGCATGATGGGCTCAGTCGTACGCAAAAATTCCCTTTGCAGACTTCGAAAAAAGGGTGTTCTATGCCTGCAACTGCTAACTGTAGAGAAATGAAGCTTAAAACTACGTTGCAGGGACGTGTCAGTGCACTACTCGCCGGAATGCACCAGTTTGCAGAACAAAGCGAAGTTCCAACACTCACTCCTTGAATTAGGAATTCCTGAAACCTGAAACTAACTACGACCACATAAACACAAATTCGGTCAGTTTCATGTGTTCACATGGTTGACCACAAGAATGCGGTCAAAATAAATTAGCATCCTTAACCGTAGTCACTAATGCCCACGTAGCAAACCGTACACAGAACACTTAAATCCTGAACCTGACGCCCCAAACCCGACACACAGAGTCCTGAATGAGCTGTAATCTAAACTCCTTA
>CAJNIZ010034847.1:42669-57260 GCA_905231905.1 Symbiodinium pilosum
AATCCACTACATAACCCTATATATATATATATAGTAGTTTCCAGTTCATTTTCCATTTTCTTTTCCATTTGATTCTCCATTATTAAGGGGGATACTAGGAGTTTAGACAATGGCTCAAATGATCAGCCACCGCATTCAGCTTTTTGGGTGATGAAGGTTCTGCGGCGCCTCCACTTTGTGAGGCGACTGCTTCCCAGAGCGCATATCTGACGCTTGTTGTTTTGGGTTTTGAATTCGGAGCTAGGGTGAGGGCTATGATTCAGAATCTAGGATGAGGGCATTCTCCTCCTCCGTGCCGTTGCGACATAACCCTGAAGCCTTATAACTGAACCCCATATCTTAAAACGTCATTCAATCCAACTCCCCAAGCCCTGTCGGAGCTATAGTTTGAACTCCTAGTATCCCCCCTGATGACCCCTATAGTGGTCCCCTATATACACGCTCTTCAGGACTTCAGATTATGGCTCATATAGCCCCCTGCAACCCTTGTACAAGTTTCTCAGGAGTATCCCTGTTGTGAGAAGCCCCCGTATCCTGAACCTGACCATATCCTTAGGATTCAGGGTCTAGATTTTAAGGTTCAGGATTGGGGTGAAAGATTTTAGGGTTTTGCTACGGGACCCTTTGCAGGAATTCTGTGGTTTTTAAGGTTTAGGGTTCAGGGTTTAGCCCGAGCCCTATCTTCTACAGCCTTCAAGCCCCTAAATCCCTAAACCGCTATTTAAATCCTCCAATCCCTGAAGAGCAAGTTCCCCGGACCCCTGGTACAAATTGTAATTTCCGCTGGTTCTTGAAATTACAGATAGCGAAACACGGATGTTTTCAGGTAACTTCCAGTGTGCTATACAGCTATACACCCCTAAACCCTCAGGCCTAAGCCCTAATCTCGAAACCCTACACCGTGACTTTCACTTTAGAGCCATCTCAGCGAGCAGCGCTTCTCTCTCGCAGCCGGTGGCCTGCAGGCACATCAGCGATGAGACTTGACGGTGTAGGAATCAGGGTTTAGGGTTTAGGGTCTAGGATTTCAATCAGCGCTGTCCATCCGAGATTTGCCAAAAATGTCCAAAAATCTTAATCTGAGTTGTAAGGCGCAATGCCGCAGCTGATTGGCGTCGTTCTTAGCGACCTTTTCAATTGAGAAGGACACTGGTCATGAATGAGATGCGCAAGCTCTAGAAAGTGCCCTCTTCGCCAAGTTGGCTTGCTTTGCTGCATCTAGAGAGGACTGGTATTACATGAGTGCCGACCTGAAGCAACAACACGAATTTTCTGCAAAAAGATTTAAGTGCGAAACCCTGCCTAAGATGCAAAAGCAGTCTCCAAGAGTTAGCATGCGGCAGAGGTTTTGACACGCAGCATGAGGCCGTTGCTCTTCTTTGATCTGTAATGTACAACGGGCCTTTCAAAGGCTGCAGGGAGTTAAAGCGACAGTAACCGATCACTTCAATACCATGATCGGCCGCGATGCTCCTGGTGGCTGCTGGATGGCTCATTCCATGTCTTCCATCCTTGTCCATACGTGTTCCTGGACTTCTGTTGGCCCCAGGCCCAGTTCCAGTTGGACTGCTCCGAGGTAACCTCTTCCAGAATTGGCTGGCCCTTCTGAGTGAGCTCAGGAGCCCAGCCTTTGGACGATACCCGGAACATTTGCACTCTGCCATCCCATGCAATGGCATCCACTGTGAAATATGTGCCAGCCTCTATGTTGAAGCCGCTGCATGGGCCGTCCTTGCGGGGCTCCTTGCGGAGATGAATCGTGGAATTCGCCCGCATGCTCTTGTTCACTTCGGTGAAACCTCTGGGCTTGTAATGCCTCCACAGATCTTCTTTGGGAGCATTGCATTCCATAGCTGTGCTGGCTGTTGACTCTGGAATCAGAGCATCATGAAGCCCTTCCGGTTGACTGCAGCCCTCCGGAATGCTGATTGTTGTTGGCTGTGTATCCTGGGCTTGAAGCTTCTCCAGCCTTGTCAGGTGCACAATGGCCCCGATATACCATTGCTTCCGCTCCTCCATCTGAATTAGCGAAGGACGCTCCTTGCCGTGGCTTGGCGATTGTGGGGCTGTGTTTGCAGCTGGGACTGCTGTGCTGGGCGTAAGGGGCGGGGAGGCGACGGAGCTCATGTCTGTGACATTTGCAAGGCGAGTGCTCATCTCCTCCAGCTGCTCACGCAACATCAAGTTCACTTTCTCCAACTCTGACATGCGTGCTTCCAGCGGCAGCTTCATCTGCTGCACTTGTTCACTGACCATCTGAGCCAGGGCCAGCTTTAAGCCCGAGAGGGCCGCATCCAAAGCATCTGCCATGAACTCAGCTCAATGTTACCGCTGGGGTTCTTTGACCCGTCTGTGTGGTACCCTCCAATCCAACAGCTGCCGCAGTGAACTCTCAAGTAGAAAATGTGCCATGGCACGTAACTGCTGTGTCTTCTCTCCTGGCTAAATGCTTCAAAGGAGACGGGCTCAAGTGCTGGCCCGGTCTAAGGCCTGGTTACGTAGGGTTCAGGGTTCAGGATGCGCCAGGAAAGGGAGTTTCAATGAAGGCTGAATGACTATAAAGAGACCAGCTTCATTCTGTTGGACTCAGGGCCAATTGCTGATGTTCAGTGTTCAGAAGGCTACCGGCGGCACCTCTGCTCTGGAATTCGTGGAGGCCCCAACATGGAACTGCCCTTTCAGGGACAGTCGAGGATAGCTGCCTTCAAATCTTGGTTTTGGGGAGCTTAACACGCAAACTGAGAATCCGGCACATCCGCTCACAACATGCACGTAGCAAAGCACTTTTTCAGTCTTTAAAGGTTGCAGCGCCAAGTGTCCAATGTCCGCCAGATAGCCTTAGATGCCATAACCCTGAGGGGAAGCAGACCTGTTTCCTAAACCCCTTCCTCTCCGCCTGTACATGCACCTGCTTTTTCCAAGCTCTCTGACCCTTTCTTGCTCCAATATATTGGAAGACCTGTTTGATGTCACGGTGTGCAGGTGCGCGATGATAGGGGGAGGGATGAATCCGCCAGTCCATCCTGATGAAACAAAGCATGAGCCAAACGTGTACAGCACGCAGCCAACCAAGAACAAACTAGATCTTGGATACCGTGTTTGTCGGAGACAACAGAAGTCCCTAAATCTCCAACAGCTACGTCCCAAATCCCGGTCATGTCATGGGCTGCTAAACTAGAATTTCTCCAGCATCACGCGGTCTTGCTAGCACTTACGTGTTAGTGCCGGCTAACACCTACTATTCTGGGCATGGGAGAAAGGATCCTGATGGTAGCCCCCATGCGTTGGTTTCCTCCAAATCTGAGTCTTCGATCGAATTATACTTTTTGGGAGACCCGCTTCTTGGAAATACCGACGGGACTTTGCGAATACTCACTATAGCAAGTTCCTCACATTCCCTACCTGCCAGTCGAGGAAAGATGCTGTCCAAGTAGCGCGACGTGTACAAAGGCTGCTGTCCCACTCCACATCCGCTGATCCTTCTTCTTGTGTCCAGGAGGTCTTCCAAGGCAGAATATTTTTTGGGGCCAGTAGCAAAAAGTTACGGAGTAAGGGATTGTATGGTTCAAAGTCCAGGGGCTGAAAAGAGAGGTGGAAAAAAGCCGGCACTACTTGCAGACTCAGATTCAGAAATGCGAAGGTGATGACCTGGGTGGTGTGCGGCACAAGTCCCACACTCCATCCCAGACCCCTGAGAGGAGCTAGAAGGTAGAAGCCCCAATACGGCATCCACCTAATGCTGCCACCGGGCAATTTCTAGGAACCCAGGAAGCCTCAAGGGCGAGCTACTTTCTAGATCATCCTGCTTAGAACTGAACCGAAAATCTCACAAAGGACTTCGATTATGACGAGGTGGTAACAATCTCTACGGGCTTCAACTATCCCTAAGGCCTATCCACCCCTAAACCCTAACCCCAAACCCTAAACCCTAAACCCTAAACCTTGATGTGGTCATTGGGTTCAATGAGACCAGGCCTACAGGTGCTAACAATGTAATTGGTTTAGGGTTTAGGGTTTAGGGTGATGGCACGGACGTAAAAAGATTTAAAGTCTTCAGCGGGTATGATCTATGCATGTATGTATGTGTATCTATCTGTATATCATGCAATGGGACCCCAACATAGACCTCGATGTACTATAATCCTTAGTACAGGGACTCCCGAAAGACCTCCCAAAAGGGTACTCCTAATCTTGGGAACCCCCCGATACATTATGAGAACCCGCGGGTTCTCACAGGGTCTGTCCCAGAGCCCTTGATAAAAGCATGCTCTGACAACGCGAAGATTCCTAGTCAAGTTAAAAAGCATTCCCAACGCTATCTTAGCCCATTCTACACCCTGTCCCAAATCCCATGGCTACTTACCCTTTGCAATTTGAAGCTGAACCTCTACAATGCAATTGGGGATGAATGCTAAATTCGAAGGCAACCACTTTCTATAGAAAGAAAGCTCCGACAGAAGGGAGAGTTTAGTTGTCCACCATGCGACATCCCCCGTGAGCTGACGACTGAGAGCATGTGCCAGCAGCCTAGGCACAGGATGCAGGGAGCTGTAAAGATAGTGGGTTTTTGTTTGACTGAAATGAGGGAATGAATAAGAACACCATAGCCAGAGGCTGAACTTCCTGAATGAAGAAGATATGGCGGGATCAGGTGAACTAATTACCCTACACCCCAGAGCCTATGGTTTACAGATTGCATGGTGAGAGTTTGGCGGGTTGTGGGGTTTGCGGCCCAAAGGTTATGGCCGGATTTGACTTCAATGGTAAGCCAGGGGAAGCTACAGGCCCATGTGAGCCCCAGGGCATAGGGTACAGGGCTGGAAGTCTACCCATCACTTTTCCGCTTGAAGCCTGTCAGAGGCTACAGCACCCCCATCCTCAGCCTACTACCACACCTCATCGGCCAGTGTATTAATCCCCTCCCCTTGTATTAAATACGCAGCCCCCCAACTACTCTCGATACTAAAAATCTTGCGTGACCTTACTATACTATGGTACTATAATTCCCAAGGTATAAGGCACTTAGGGTCATGCAGGATTTTTGATATCCACCGTATTGATACTAAATCATTCCCATCTGGGGCGCGCATGTGTGAATACGGCATACGGGCGTCAAATGTCAGAGAGAAAGAAGTACAATCTTAAACCCCCAACCGGACTGATACAGGAGTACCCCTCCCCCAACTAACATCCGGCCTGAACGCCGGCCCTATACAGACTACTGTCAATACTGTCCTTTGAAGTTCCATGTCAGTTTGGGGAGGGGCCCCCAAACCCTAAACCCCTCTACATTCCTATGTGCCCCGATATAATTCCGATAGACACTGTTGTCCCAATGGGTTCTTGGGGGGCACCTTAAAACCCCCTAGACTTAATCACATCACTATGTATCCCCATATGATTCTGCATAACGCCGCTTTTGAGGTTCCATGTTATTTTGGAGGAGGAAACCCTAAACCCTATACATTCCTTGTCTATTCCTATATACACCCATATAGTCCCCAATAAAAACCCTCTACATGTTCCAGGTTAGCTTGGGGGAACCAATTTTAAGCTGAGAAACGCAACAGCAGCCTCCCAGTGCATTGCTGGAGCACATGCACCGACGGCTGAGCTCAGGGTCACAACGTCTGCCTGCTACTCGCCGGTGCTTATGATTTAGTGGATCCCTGTTGTACGCCCTTTTTGGTCCCGTATAATCGCACGTCTGTTCTCGTCTCCACTCACCCTCAAGCAGTGGTAAGGCTATTTCTGTGATGGGAAGATGTTTGTAGCTTTTGGAGTGAGCTTTGAGATGCGACGCATTTTTTCTAACATTCATGTTGGGATTTGAGGCTTGAGATATGGCAGCTTCTCCAAAATGTCACCCACATAATTCCTGAAAGACACCCCCATCATAACCCCCTCACCTTGCGACCCCCCTATATCCCTGGCGTCACCAAAGGCCCCCTATTTTGCGAAACTGCCGTCTGGCTATGTGCCAAAAGGGCTGTCCTCCTTTCACGCCCCTGGCTTTCAAGACTCCGAAACCCTAAACCATAGGAGGGGCTCCAGATTGGGACAAATCCATGTGGTTTGCTTTAAAAACCCAAGCGTGCACCACCAAGGCCTCTCTCTAAATTGAGAAGAGTCTAACCTTCCACATCCTCAACTATAACCCCATACCACCCATCCTAAATCCCAAACATGAGTCCAAACACGCTGACTCCTAAATTCCCGAACCCTTTAAACTCTCAATCCTACCATACCCAATTCTTGAATCACCCGGCAGCCTCAAGACTGGAGTCCTCCAACTGCTTCAGAAGGGGAAAAGTCACTTGCCACTGATGTCCTGCTCGGATTTCGAAAAAAACTTCAGGTTATTTGGTAGTTTCCATGAATAGGGGGATCCCGATATAGCAGCCTCATGTGCCATAATCCTTTAACATCCCTGATAGGGTACCCTGATTTTGAGAAACCCTGCTGCCTGTACATTCTACAACCATCAGTTTCCATTTCATGTTACGCTTTCTTATCCACTTGATTCTGCTTTTGGGGGATGATGCCAAAAGTTTAGGTTATTTGAGCTATAATCTACGCCTAGTATCATCCCCCTTAATAAGCCCTAGAATAGTCCCCCTATAATACCCCTTTAATGAGTTGAGACTATACCTCGTTTGAAGTTGTTCAACTTATGGCAAGGGGCCTGGGGTTAGGGTCTTGGGCTTGGGTGCCCTGGCATTAGGGTGCGGGGTTCAAGTTTGGGGGTGTGGAGCTTAAGGTTAAGCCCCAAACCCTAAAGCGCTTAGAACATCGGCCTCAGGGCACGCCTAATGATGTCAGGAAGATTCAGGTATGATATTGATGGCTTAGGGTTGAGGGTTTCAGGTTAGAATTTCAGCGTCTCTATCCGATTGCTTTAAAAGATTTTGATTGTCTCTTCCTCCTCCCAGAAAAGAAAAAGGGCTTGGGGATTGACACTCTTTTTGCTTTGCCGGTAACGGTTTAGTGCTGAACAACGGTTTTAGCCTTGCTTTCAGAACTCCTCCCCTCCCCCAAACTAAAATGAAACCCCATTTATGCTGATAGACGACAATGTCAATGTGGTCTTTGCAGGGACCTTGTGAGGTTCCCTGTTAGTTTCGGGGAGAGTAAGCCCGCAAATCCCCAAACCTCAATACAAACCCTCTGACGGCCCGTTTTTGTCCTTGCCCACAGGCACTGATCACAGCGCTGTGTGTGAAGACATCCCCCTGCAAATTCTCCTCTTCTGCTGATCAGAAAGGGACAGTGCTTCTTGGGCTGATGATTCAGGAGTTCGGGCTTTTAGATGTTTGAGTCCTGGAGGGTGCTGGGGTCAAGGAATAAATATGAGAAGGCTCGCATGTTGCGACTGCTCCTGCAAACTAATCAACATGGAAGCTGATAAGGGATTCTTCGTAGCACATGAATGTTGATGTCTTGGGAAGAGGCTGGGATCCAAGGATGCGCGGCTGAGTAGGATTGCAAGAGCAAATCTAAAGAGAAGTAACAAACAAGATTCATATGCCATTCCCGTCTCACGGAAATCCTAGAATCCCTCAGTCCCCTTTACATATCCTACTGACTAGGACACTGAGACAAGGCCTCAAAGGAGGAGCCGCCAGGAATATCCCTTGACTTTACTTCAAAAAAGAGCCCACAATTTGGATACACCCCCGAACCCTAAGTGCAAAATCCTGACCCCGAAATCCTCAATCTTCAGCAAGGACATAACTCTAAACCCGAATACCTTTTAAGCCAGCATGAGCAACCTCAGGAGGATGGGTGAACCGTCACGGTAAGGTTACAGTCCTCCTGCAGCTGCACCAGCAAGGTCAGGGCTTGCGTCCATTCTGCAGCATTTTCGCAAGCCCCGATAGCGGCATTGAAAGCGAAGAGCGTCTTTTCCACAGCGAATTCAGAGATCCGTGCTAACAAATTCCTTGGTTCCCGATAGTTTCAGGGTCAGCGGGTACACCTCCAGCAGCCCCAGGAGATTTCCATTGCATGTGGGTGATACTCTAGAGTATGTTGGGTGCTTCCAGTTTCTTTTGCATTATCCCAATAAAGCCCTATACCACCATATATTATCCCAATATTACCCCAATACGCTATAATATATGGTTCTTTCTTCTTACCGCACGCTGCGGCCTTCGCCACAGAATGCTCGCGTTCATGCTTGTCTTTTGTCCGAGGCTGTTCTTGAAATCGTGTAAAACAGAAACGACTGTAGCTGCTTGTTCATGGTAAACCTTATCTGCAGCCAGCCGCTATTTCCAAATGATGAACAGAAAGGATGCCAAGGAAACTTTCAGCTACATCATCACGCCTAAACCCTCAGCCCTAACTCGCAAAACCCTAAACTTTAAAACCCAAACCTCGCATATTGGACCCCAGGTTCAATGCATGTTCCCACTGCTCTGCACGGCCGCAGGTGCGGATGGCTGTCTCCACAGTGGTGGCATCCCCCTCCTAGGACAATCTGGAAGGTTTAGGGTCATAACCCTAAAATCTAAACCCTGAACCCTAAATCCTACACCCTAAACATTAAATGCTACACCCTAACTCTAAATCCTGAACCCTGAACCTGCAACCCCAAATCCTAAATGCTAAACCCCAAACCTCGATCTTAGAAGTCTAGGTTTCAGGATAGGGTTTAGGACTTGTAGGAACCAGGATTCGCTTTCCGGTTTTGGGCGTGCTTCTCTTGGTCATGCTTGGGAAGCTGTCGCAAGTGATGGGTCTATAGAAAGGCTCTAAGCCTGAAAAAAAAAGGAAAATTTTGCCCAACAATGATCTGGCTTCCACGCCCTCTCGCTTCAGCTGCTGCAGCAAAAGCAAAGCACACTCCCACTGCACGCCGCGCTCGCACGCAGCTAACATGGCGTTGTAGGCTATGAAGTTGCGCCTGTGCCGCTTTCCTTGTCTGTTCCACCCGGGATGCAAAACATGAGCCCGTATCCCTTTTGGGAAGCCCTGTGACCGCCCATACACGCTATAAACCCCCCCTTTAAAAAGTTTAGACTATAGCTCACATGAAGCCGCCGGAGCCTAGTAGTAACACATGTCTCAAAAACCCTCCTACACCAAGGTATAGACGGCTGTTTAGCGCTTAGGGGGTTTAGGGTGTAGGGTTAAGGGAGGAGGTTTGTCATACCAGAGGCTTAGAGGTTCCAGCATGAAGCCTGTCCACGTGTGTTTGAAAGGCTAGGAAGTACTGCATTTGACAATGCAGAGCTGTTTCCCAACGAGACGAAGCCCAGCACCTTAGATGTATGGGAACCTGCTTGATTGACGAATGAGATCATCTCTAAACCCTAAATAAAGCCTAGGGCTTTTTAAGGGGGATGCTAGCGATGCTTTTTGGTATGACTTGGTATGAGCTGCTGTGCTAATCCCCATTAAGTAGACAGAATATGGGGTATATGGGGATCTTATTATGATATAGCCATATTCTATCTACTTAAGGGGGACTGCCGGGTTTAAGGGTACTGCAAGGGCCTACATACCTTTGTTGACTCAGGTTGCGGGGATAGATTTGAACGCGAGTACCTTGGCTGACCCTGTGAAATGGTTACGACTGTCTCCACTTGCAAGCCAGTCTCCGCATTCTGCGAAAAGCTCCAAGGCCCGTTCCCACTGCTTGGCTCTCCTCAGCAGATCTTGGGGGGTTATTCTGTTAAGATCCGGTGTTTTGGGCTTTAGGTCCAGGTTTTAAACAATTTAGCAGCAGCTTCAAGTGACAGGTCCATGTGCTTAAAATCTGGACCATGGATCTTCGTCTTACTGCTCCGTAAGCTGGAGTGGCCGAGCGAATATGTGTACGACTACATCACTAGGCTAGGTATGCAAAATACGAAGCAAATCGTGTCTATAAGAACTAGTCTGTGACACTATTGGATATTAGCTGGTTATAACTTCAATTTTTCCGTACTTGGCTCGCGGGTCTTCGTGCGTGGGGCTCATAAAGTGCAGTAGGATGGAGTAGGGTTTGGGGCATCTGCTATTTGTATACAAGGGTTACACAGGAACAACATGAGCAATTATTTAGGCTTCTGCATCAAGTATATGCCAGGGCAAGTGCTCTAAGCCTATGTAGCTTGCGCTTTTATCATATAACCCCATTTGGCCCTGCCAATTCCTCTCACGACAGCAAGTAGCGGCGTTCTCAAACGCAACCTTGAAGAAGTCGTGGCCAAAACGATGATTCATGCTTCTACCGTAAGCCTTCTATACTCCTATAGAACCACGTATAAACCCTATTCTTGTAGCTAGAGTCACACTCCCCTAAACCCTCAGCCCTGAATCCTAAAACAAAGGGACCTGGCATTACGCAGAGGCCAAGTTTCTGGCAGGCACTAATGGCGGCGCTATAGGTGACGACATTTGTTGGCACCTAGGGGTGAGGGTTTTGGATTCCGGGTTTAGGGTTGGCAAAGCCAAGGTTCTCAGCAACTTTTAGGAGTAGTTGGTGAACCTAGCAAGACGGTATTCCTTATATAACATAACGTACATGAGAGGAGGATGTAATCTTACTCTCTACTGTGGGCTATAACATCCCAAACAAAACTTTTATATGGGTTTCGGATAGGGCTTGGTCCAGGGTTACTTCCTTTTGGGGGCTACTATAGTGTTCCCAACAAACTACTGCTTCTGTGGGCTTAGGATAGGGCCGGGGGACTTGGGTCTTAGGGGGTAGGGTGCAGGGGTTTAAGGGCAAGGGTTCAGGTGAGGTATGTGTCAAAATGAGGTCGGGACCTTGCGGGTTTAGGGAATGAGAGGTTGGCAACCTATGCGAATTGTCACACCACCCCAGAAGTACAGGGGGTCTTACCAGCAACTGTGGGCTACATACCCTAACCCAACAAAAACCTGCAGCTCAAATATTGTCCATGCGGGCCACGCATGATTCATCCCTGTGATACGCCTACATACTCTCTTCATGATCCCTGCTCCAAAACCGCAAACCCTGACGTGGAACCGTCTCGCGCTTCATCTCGTCCAGCAAAGCCAAAGACAGCTGCCACTGTGCCCCTTTCTCCTCAACATGTTGGTCTCGGATTTCTAGTCTCCCTTAAGTAGATCGAACATGGGGTATATGGGGGTCTTATTATAATATACCCAAAGCCCTATTCTACCTACTTAAGCGGGACTATAGGCAGTTCGGGCTTCAGATTTGAAGTATTTGGAGCCTAGCCTTCTTGTGATCCAGGCCAGGAACTAGGCTGTGAAAACTAAGACAGAAAATTGCGGGATATTTCGGGATAAAACCTTACATAAACTCAGGGAATTTCCATTCCACGGCTTTCTTGGGGCTAATTACTTGCCCGTGGAACATGAGCTGTGTGACCCTTTGGCGTTGACCCTGAGCCAGAGATTTGAAGGCTCAGGAGTTTGTATGTCGCTGGTCCTCGGACCAGTTAGGCTACCTTGAATGCCTATCATTGGGAGTCTTGATCGAGGCCTTTTCTTAGCAAAAACAGACTCTGCAGGCTTCCAGTACAGGGGCCAACAAAGGCATCATAGATCGGCGATTGTGCTTTGGAGCGGCTATCGCAAGCAGGCCTTGAGTGTCGATTGCTTGGAACTGTCTAGGTTCTCTTAAACAGCCGGTCGGAATCGGCAGGGATTACAATTGATGCAGCTCAGTTTCAAAGGCGCTGAGGACAGCGTTGTGAGTGACGATGCCAGCATCCAAGTCTACATCTGCGAGTGTTGCCTTGGAGTTGGACAGAATAATCCTGATAAACAAGGCTTGTGCAGGGCTCTGTCTATGGATATTCTCTAGCTCTATGCAGTTGGTCGTCTACATCTGGCCCTAATGCTCCGTCCAAGACAAAGGATGAAGAGACGGTTCAGATTGCCAAGGGCACACACCAAACCCGGCTTGTTGCATGTTGAGATGCCAACTACCCCGACTTCAAACGCAACCCGTTTGTCTGAACATGCGCCTCTGCAGAGGTAAATCCTTGTCCTTGGCCCTACCCAGGACACCAAAAGCTGTTGCGAGAGGCATATTCTGAATTGAGGTGAATTCAAGCCCTTCTTTAAGGGGTTTGGTGCTCTTTACATAGGCGTCATGGCATCTTTTCTGAACAAGTGAGCGACTGGCATGAATCCATGCAAACTGTTCCAAACACCCAAAAGTAAGAGACAACTGCAAACTATGATGAGCCAGGGCGGAGGAGGCTTGCCGGGAGTCCTCGTAATGCATTACGACTAGTATTCTTCTTGATGTAGGTTTCATTGATTGTTATTCTGACGATTGTTACTGTCATTCTTATCAGGCCTTACAACCTATGAATATGACGTGCTCTGTCCTCTTTTCATCTTAGGCTTGGAGCCTTGATATTAAACTCAACCATCCTTCACCTTCCTCCCACAACTCCATCAACACAGCCTGGTGGCGAAAGTGTGCAGGGCCCATTGCCACTGTAGGCCCTTTTCGCAGGCCTGGATCAGTACGACTTCAGCAACAGTTTGGTAACAGCATACTTCAGTGGCTTCAGGACCCTTAAGCTGCGATCCCCCTGGACCTATGCTAAGAAGAATATTTGTAATCATCCCCTACCCTTAAGGTTATACTATAGTAAACCCAAGCCCCACATCCAAGGGCACCGCCCTGGAAACCTTGAGTAGAAGGAAACCAAATAGCTATCAATCTAGCGATGAAGCAGTATGACAGGTTGAGTTGCGCATGTGTGTATATAATATGCACACGTGTGCGTGAGGCCGGTTCGAAGGTGAAACAGGAAGGTCTTGTCAGCGAACTGGAAATCCTAACGCTTTCCTTAGAGCCTGAACGCTAGACCTTGAAGATTGTCGTATGGAAGTCTGTCAAAATTAGCCCGCTAGAATCCTGAATAGAGACACCTCAATGTGCAAGTGATCCCCACATATTCCTGCGCCCCTGGAACCCTCTTGTTTCGAGAAACTGCGCTGTTTTTTCAGCTGAACGGAGCCCGTCCTCCATAACCCCACAAGGGAGCCGCACAACCCCAGACCCCTGAAACCCATCGTAAGCCCTTATGTTGACCTCCTAGTAATACACCCCCGAGTAACTGCAAAATCCATATCCCAGAATGTCATTACACTCCCCCCCTTCTTGCAAAGTCCAATCTGCCAAACGTCAAAAAACTGGAAGCGCCGGAAGAGCAATGTGTACTATGGGCGCGTACTACTCTTGGCTGCGACGACTGGAGCTCTAGCTCATGGACCCGGATACCTTTAAAGGCTCGGGCCTACATCCTCCGGGGGGGAGGGAGGGAGGGGGTTGTTCTTATTATGAGGTCAACATTAAGCTCACGCTGCCCACAAATTTTTCAAATCTCAAAGCTTACGAAAGGCGGAGTCTTCTGCACTGCGACCAGGAGGCACTAATGGCCGCATTGTGGCTGATCTCATTGCCCTCTACCAGACTCTCCGCGAGGCCTGCGCGAGAAAGAGCTCCCACAGGGGACCCCTACGTCAAACCTGCAGAAGGATGCGTCTGGACATTCCTGCGTGATACGGGTGAAACATCGCCACATTCAATCCCAAAAGCTACAAAAAACAACACGGCACGACAGAAATCTAGCGGCCAGCGGCCCTGGAAACGGCGACTACGCTCGTCAAAGGAGGGACTCAGGAACTATCCAGCGTCTCCTTTCCTTGGAACTGCACGCTACTCACTGTGTGTCAGAAAGACCAGACAACACAGCTGAACTTGACGGCGCTACAAGCAAGTGCAAGTTGGAGGAAGAATGCTGGAGGCAACGGGATCGCAAGTCCAGGTGAGAGCGGCCGGACCCAGCGGCGTGGCAAGGCTGCAGGAGGAGGGGACGGGGAAACAAGGGAATGACATGGGCTGACAAGAGCAAGCTGATAAGGCTCACGGCGCCCCGGCCTGGGCCGAGGCTTCTGCTCTGCGGCGCAAGGCTGCTCGAGCGTGGTGGCTGCGGAGCAGCACAGACAACTCCTGGAAGAGGTCGGCATGCACAAGCCCTGCATCCGAGCCGACGCGCGCCGCGACAGCACGAGAGAGGAGCTGGAGAGTTTTGGCAGCAGTTGGGTCCCAAGCTCCCGTGGACTCAGCAACGAGAGGCAAGAAACGCACGCCCTGGGCTGGGCCGTGTTCTGGTGCGCGCTCTTCACTGCTGCATACTGGGAGGCAGCTGCCGCCGCCTGCTGACTTGCCTGTGCAAGGGACTCCTGCCGCTGAGGGGCCGTGACGGCCAGGTCAATTGCAGCAGGGCTCCCGGACAGAGAGGGCAAGAAAATATCAGCAGGCCGGCGCTGGGCGAGGCGAGCCTCGTCAGGCCGCTGTGGGAGAAGGACGCCTGGCTTCTCGACTTCCGGCTGGAGGCCGGCGCGATCAGCCCATGAGGCCAGCAAGTCACGCAAGGCATTGTGTCGCTGTGTGCGCTCACCGCCCGCAGCGCAGGTGCCGGCATGCAAGGAAAATCTGTCCATGATGCCATCGCATTTGGGGCACCAGGTGTCGGCCGGGGCGTCGGCAACGCCCAGGCGGCGGCGCAGCTCCGCCACAAAAGCAGCACCCTCCATGCGGGTTTTGCCACCTGGAACTGCGGCAAGCCACGCCCGCGCACCCT
>CAJNIZ010034847.1:59129-69496 GCA_905231905.1 Symbiodinium pilosum
TTTTGACAACCACCCATATGGAGTTGAGGTTTACCGGCTTGTGCTTTAGGGTGTCTCTTTGCAGCTATGCTAGCTGGGAGTTCTGGGAAGTACTGCGATTTGCTACAACAAAGAATCGAAGGATTGATGCTTGACGGCAGATGTGGCATGGCTTTAGGGTTTTAGGATGGAAGGTCATGTGTCCGAATTTGGCTGCCAACCCAGTCCTTTTCTCACAGTTCCATGAAGCCAGGTGTCCATAAAAGACTTGTGATATTATCAATTGTTGCAAGCCCGGAGCCCGACATCTACCTAACCACAAACCACTAAACGGCAACCATGAATCTTGACGCACCAAAGCCTGGGCCCACATCATCTCGCTTGAGTGCTCTCTCCAGTTTGCCCGCTACAACAAGTTTGCTATTCAAGCAGTGAGGTTCATGCAGGCAAGCGTGCTACCTCGCAAGATTATCCCTCACAAGCCTGTTGCCACTCGAGACACCGTCTGCAAGCACTCAGGACATTGGTGCAGCTGATAGCGTCTGCAGCAACACGGAGTAGCTGGAACTGCACCAGAGCCTGCAGATGTTGTGTCACAGCATACTTGAGGTGGTCATCCCTGTGGTTTGGATGCTTTGAGATGTGGGGCTGCATGTAAAGCTACATGTGGTTCCTTTCCATGATGATTCAGGAATGGGTCTTAGTGTGGCTTCAAGCCAGGGTAAGTCAAGAAGAATAACCTGCACAGCTTTAGAGATGCAGGCTGGCCGTAGTGTACGCGAACTAAATGGTACATCTTGGCAGACTACAATACTCTGCACAACGTTGCAAGTACTGATTGCATGGTTCACAAATTAACAGCAACTTGGAAGAGCCGGCAGATTCCTCGAGCCCTAACCCTTTGACCGACTTGTTGGGGTTTGATCTGGGGTGCTGAACTCAAAAGACTGCCTTGCATCGCAAACCCCAGGCCTTAACCTGCAATCCGGTCGTAGCCACGGAGATTACGGATGAGTGTTCCCCTGGTACTTTTTGCTGGGAAAGAGAGAATGGGTTGCGGGGACTCTTGAAAGGGGCCATATACAGACTCGCGGCATCCAATTGCCCAATCCGCTAATGACCCAGTTGCATTTCCTTGCCTGGAGCCAGTTGGGGCTCGTTTTGGCGGCCCTCGTTGGAAGCTGGAACGCAGTGCTCCTTGGCTCTTCAATGATGCGTACAGATCTAGGTAGGAATGTTACAAAGCACGAATGTTCTCCATACTGGTAACTAACATTAACTGCAGGATATGGCCTGGTCAACACAATAATTGCGGCGGTAACGAGTCGTGATGCAACTTACTCTATAGCCTTGCTAGTGATACCATGCCTAATTCTCAGCGACAATGCCAAGTCTGAGTATTTCAGCTGACGGAAAAAGTAGCTAAGTACAATATTGAAGTTACGAGAAAGGAGTGGCCCAGAAGGGGATCTCATTTTTGTGGAACTTGCTCAAAACCTAGCACTTGTTTTGCGGGCTCACCGCTCTGGAAATTGTTCCGTTCACTTGCGCTGCTTACCTGAAACAATCGCTAGCCCCTCAAAACCCACCGCCCGGAAATCTAGGCCTACAGTCATCCTCACACAGATACAAAGCCCTTGCCTACTTAACAGCCTAGGCTCTCATGG
Source organism: Symbiodinium pilosum (assembly GCA_905231905.1). Classification (NCBI taxonomy): domain Eukaryota; class Dinophyceae; order Suessiales; family Symbiodiniaceae; genus Symbiodinium; species Symbiodinium pilosum. The sequence continues at coordinate 60,776 of CAJNIZ010034847.1, forward strand.
AAAACATCGGTTCCTGGCATGCAGAGCATCTCGCGCGAAGGAGGCACCCAAGCATCCGCCGTGGCCCGGCTAGTATGGTTTGGTTTAGGGCTTGAAGCCTGCAGAAAGAAACAGAAAAAGGGACTCTGATGTTGAGAGGTATGTACTCGTCTAGACTTAGACACTGCGTAGCGTGGTTTAAAAGTATCCATTCTCACTTCTGCCGAAACATAGAAAGGTTCCAACAAATCCAAATCTCTGCGGTTTAGGTTTTAGGAAAACCTGATCTCCATTGTTTGGGGTGTAGGGAAACCTTTAACTTAAACCACTTTCATAGAACCTCTGATATGAAGTGTCGAAATTTGAGTCAAACATAGGCTACGGGCCCGGGGGATGGTGGCCTTGAAAGAGCCCTTACGGTTTAGGGGCCAGTTAGGGTTTAGGTCTTGATGTTTAGGGTTGCGGCGCCAAATTTTGAACTAACGGACAGTACCTCCGTGGGAAAACCATATGCTTCATGCTAGCTCCATATACTTATGACTTAATTCGAATTCCTCAACAGCAACCCAGGACAAGGTTAAGGATTGAGAAGTTCTGGTTTATGGATTGGTTTTGTTCGGGGCTTGATGGCGAAAGTTGCTTAGTTTCCGGGAGGGAACGGCGTGGGCACAGTCAGAAGCTTTGAGCATCAAAGCTTACCCGGCAATACAAGCATGCTTCGGAACTCCTTGCAACAACAGCAACAGCACAAAGGTTAGGAGGCCAGTCCGAATTCCAAGCTTCAAGCCCCCTTCAAAACCAAGCCGCAACTCCCTTTACCATAAAGTTTAGGGTTAGGGAGCGACAGACCACCGACAATAGAGCGGAGAACCTTCCCGACAAGCCCTTTGCCACACAAGCAAAGCCGGTAAAACCTTAATACCCTTGAACCCTACCTAGGGTGCGCGGTTTAGGTTTAAGGGTTGAAGGTGGTCGGTGTGAGAGCCTATAGAAATCACTCTTCTATGGCTTCATACGGGTTATGCAGGGATTAAGGGTAACGATTAGGAGTCATTTTCTAACCTACCCCTGTATACCCTGAGTTCCCTTGAGCCTGGTAGAAAATCTCATTTCAGCTGTTTCTTAGGATGCAAATATCGAAATTCCAAACTGTCTTCAAAAACCTTCTAGGAAGGGTGTTGGATGCTGGGGCTGGTGTTTGGGACCTAGAGCCCGGTCTCACAGAGTTTCACACTGATCTCGCATGACCATATCAGTTTGGTAGACAGCTTCCGCAGAACAACGTGACATGAACAAACATGGATTTCTCCTTCATGTTGTTACGAGTTCTTGCGAGCCTAGCAACTAACCTTTCTCTGACCAAAGGCTTCCCGGTCCTTACTTTCGTGTGTCGAATTAAGTTGAAATTCTCACCAAGTTAAAGACTCTCTTCATCGATCCACTTTGCACATGGAAGACAATGCCTTGAAAGCTCTCGAAATGACCTATCTCCTTAGCACCATTCAGAATTCCAGCTCCCAGTTCGGAAGCGAAATGAAGCCGTTGCTGTAAGGGCCTCAATTTTACTAACATGACATTGAGGTCTCTTTGAGGTACCCGAGACCCTAACTGCACGAGGAATCTACGACCGCAACATGACTATTCAAGCTCTACACACAAAATTCAGGCCCCTGGAACAGTCCGACACATGGGTGGTGTCTGGGCACCATATCAGTGCAAGCTCTTCATCATATAACGCCTGCTAACATGACCGTAGCAATGCAAACCTCGCCCAAAACTCGACGTAATGCACGGTGACTGGACCAAACAGTCAGTGGGGTTCAAATCTCATAGTCAATGACACCAATCCCTATACCTTAAACATAAGCTCAAAGAAGCGCTTGGTACTGTGCATAAGTATTCGAGGAATCTAGGACCATAATAGTGATATACAAACAAACTCTACAACCCTAAAAAAGATTCCATTCAATTTTCGATCCCCCTTTGGCTTTGTTCACCCGTTATTGCGGTTACATCTCCAAGCTGGATACAAGCCCCTATGTACTTCCTATAACCCCTTGAAAGAACCCTTCTACATGAGGGCTGAGGGTGATGCCTGGCCTGATCTTTAGGGTGTAAGTCCTGCTGCAGCTGCCAGACCTTAGCAGGCAAACTGGGCATTTTCAAGAACACCGTAGGACTTCGGCTTCAGGTTGAAACGTACCTCGAGGTATGAGGCCCCAGTAAGCCATAATCCTCTCTGTGGAGCTCTAAAAGGAAGCCACTGGAAACTTCCATATCTGTATTTGCGACTCGGTATATGGGGATCATATTGTGATATTAGGCAACTATTCTGTATGGGGGATCGTAAAGGGTTGCTCCAGGGAAGATGTAGAGCCGAAGCCCAGCACCTCTATAAACCTGCGAATGCTGTATTCCAATGGCATCAGAGGCTAACTCTAGACCAAATCCTGGTTAAACCCCAAGCCCCAAAAGCAAAAGCAACCCCCAAGCCTCCTTGAAGCTCGAAACCCGGAATCCTGAATCGTATGCCGTTTGAGCCTTAAGGGCTATAAGATAGGGATATAGACCAGAGAACCTGTGTCCTCGAACATGAAACCCACTAAGACCTCAATCCTGGATCCTAAATCCTCTACCCCGGACCCCAAATCTTGCCCTGAACTCTGTAAGCCAGAAAAACCTTTTAGTTTAGGGTATAAGGTTTAGGACATTCTAGGCAGAATTTTACTTGGGAGTTCCTCAAGAACATCCTCTAGGCAATCCTGAATACAAATCCCTCTGCTATTCCATCTATCCCCAGCAGCTCTAGTCCCCTTGCCACTGATAGTAAAGCCCCCCGTCCCCCTAACAATAAACATTCCGATTGTCATACATTATGGTATGTTGGGATTTTGTTATTTCTGCTGCTAATATCATTAGCGGGTGGGGCTTTGATATTGGGGGAAGGGGACTAAACCCTGAGCCCTATACCCTAATTCCAAACCCTAATCCCCCTAAAGCCAAAACCCTGAACCCTAGACCCTAAACCCTAAGCCCTAAACCCTATGGCCAAGGCAAAGCAGAGCCTCAGGCTCCAAGCAAGCCCAGGATGGAGCCCAAGAGCGACAGAATCGCATTCAGGGCCTTACGAGCTGAAATAATAATGTTTACGGTTCAGGGTTTTGAGTTTGCGTTTTGGGATTTGGATGGTCTAGTTGGGTTTGTGGTTTAGGGTTGAGGTTTGGGCGTAGGTTCAGGGCTTACCATTTTCGGTTTGGGAAACATCTAGGATGAGGAAGGGACCATTTCAGACGGCGGGGGCGAGGGACCAGCCTGCGAAGCCCAATAGAACGGTGGGCAAGTTCGTCATCAGTGAATGGATCAGATGCTGAAACATGATGGAGCATTTGCTTAACTCCGCGAAGTCTGCAATTCCCCTAGACCTACAGTGAAAAGATTGCCTCCAACAGTCCGTTAGGCTATACTATAGTAAAATGAAACAGCTCCCAGGGACCCTCAACCCTAAAGCCCAATTCCTAGGGGGACTACAGTAACTCAGTATTGGGCGGATGCTTGAGGTTGATCCCGGAAGTACTTCAGGCGATGAGGCCTCTGGACTTTGTTGCGTGATTCCAACTCTCAACGCAGGGTGTAGCACGTTTAGGGACTGGGGTTTCGGGAAGGGTTTAGAGTGTAGCAGTTCACAGTCTCGAAATAGAGTTCCGCAGAGTATACTGTTGGTATATACGGACTAGAACGAGATGGTAAGGGCGATGCTATAGAGCTCATACAGCCTTTGAAACACATAGAGGCTTTTGAAACAGGATTCCCTTTGGGCCCCCTTTTTGGGCTCCCAGTACAATACTCCGCCCTATGTAAACAGTACCCCAAAAGAGGACCCTGGTTTGACAAACCCCTGCATATGGGGGCTATAAATCATTTGGGTCCCGCGTGAAGATTTGATGAGCTTGATTGGGTGGCTCCAATATTTCAGATGACCCATGACGCCCCGCCCTGGAGGGCTTAGGGCTTGGAGTCTAGAGCATTAGTATAGCTATCATAACTTTCATTCCTACTTCCGGTTGGCCATGAATCTTCTGGAATACCTCTGACTTCATGGGAGCTTTGCAGAAGGTTCTGAAAAAGATATATGGGACCTTTGTTGCAAACTTTGATGTGAGTTATGCGGTTGAGCGCGGACTCCCGAGAGGAGACCCTCAGCCTGTATCTCCTACGAATTAGCATCTCTGATGCCTCGCTAAAGGATCTTCCTGCAATCCTTACCCATGAACACTTGCACAAGGAAGCGAGCAGCCGGGAAAGCATGGCCCTTCTGAACGTCAGGCTCTCTTTGCAGACCACTCTAAGGCATCTAGTCCATGTTCTGAAGACCGCATTGGCGGACAACCAATTTTCGTGCTTCCCTGCTCGGCATGTCTCGACAGCTTCATGGAATAGAAAGGTTGGCGTTAAACTTTTGGGCGGGTGTGATATGCAAAGTGCCCACGGTTGTCTATCATGACCTCACACATGCTGACAACCCCAGAACCCGAAAAAAGTTGGACTGTGGAAGCTCAGCAAGCTCTAACTTGGAAAGTTGCAGCGATGACTCTGGGGAGGCAGCGTAGCAGCAAACCAGCAGGAAAATGAATTCGCACTCCTGCAGAAGCACACGACTGGCCGCTGTTCCTGAAGGTGTCAGTAGCAGATCTTCTGCATTCTGACACTATACGGCGGCTAGCTGATCTAATAGCAATGAAAATACGCAAGCAAAGCACATCGTGCAAGCTTTGGCATGGCGGCATTGAAGTGTTTAGGCCGCTTAGCTGTTGCTTGACATCCTAATGGCCACCGTCGCCCAAACTCCTGGCACAAGTCTGGATTTGGTAGCTTCCACGAATAGGGGGACCCCAATGTAGAGCCTAATGTACTACAGTCCTTATGATAATGGGTACCGCCAAAAGGGTACCCCTAATTTTCGGAAAGTACAGTTTGTCCTACAGTGGATGGAGGAAATCTTGCACCATCTAGGACCCTAATAGCACTGTCATTCCTAGGACAAGGTGGTGCAAGATTTTCTCCGTCCGCGGCAGTTAAGCTGTGAAAGCCTATATGACCCCGCGCAACTCCCTTTAAAGTTTCTAGGGGTACCATCGTGTCCTAGGGCACTTACCCTAGGAGAATATGTGGGCCACGCTTTGATCAACTTCAATGTCAGTTGGAGATTTCCCCCAACAGTAGTGCGGCATCGATCCATCTCGGTGTTTTCATAGATCTGGGGATAAACCCTAAACCCTGAACTATATACGTACATGCACTCCATGGCCTTTTGGAAAGCTTTGCAGCCTCAACACCCCATGACACATCCTCAACTCTAAGCACGTGGCACCAAGGAATTTCTAGGTGGGAACCTTTACATGAGGCATATACAAGTATAGGCGTACATGGGGATACTCAGAGGTACACAGGGGCGGGCATGCAAGGTGTATATGGGGGAAGCTACCCACCTGGTTCTCAGAATAGCGTGACCCAGCATCCTGAAACCCTTCACCAAGCGATCCTGACTCCCTACGCTTCCTCAAACGGATGTGGAGGCCCAGCTTGCTATTCCTTTTTGAAACAATAGTCTACGCAGGTCTTGGTTCTGTATTATTTTGGGCAAAGGTACAACCTACTACCTGACAGCTTCACACAACAAATTCAAGTTTGAAAGTCTCAATCACCCAAATCCCAATTTCCGAACTCTGTCCAGCACCGTCTCGAAGAGGCAGGCCATTTGAGATAACATCGGCGAGGCGTTGACCTTGAAAGTCTCTCGTCTGCACATGCCCTACCATTCCTTACCATAGGGTTCCCCCCGCTCTCCACAAACACATGCAGTGTTTGAACTGCAAGGAAGATGGTACATAGTCACCATCTCAAGACAGTATGCATAAACAATGCAATTCCAAAATCTCAGTCCCTGGACACCTTGTGGCTAAACTCTAAACCTAGCTAAGCCCGCAGCCTCACCGGAACACAACACATCTTGCTTCTTCTCCACCTGGCCGCTACGGGTACTTAGGGTGCACCCCACCCCTGTTAGGGGGCTTCCCCAAATTTAGGGCACATTTTAGAGGTCCCCATAATATTCTTTGGGGGTCTATATTGGGGTCCCCGTATTTGAGAAACGACCATAAAGGAGAATCAAAAGTACAGGTTTTTTGGAGATTGAGACACAGCTTTGCCGACCTTTACCTGTACTACTTACGCTGGCCACGGCATCCGGATCGCAGCCTATTAGCACGGCAAAAGATGTGTACATGTTGCTTCCTGGAGTCTAGTACTTCAAGGTAGGCTATCTTGCTGCTCCCTTTCTTCACTAACATTGAAACAAACCTCGAAGTGGATTGTAGAGTCTTGTACAAAGACGTTCCTGGAGGCTCCTGACATTTGTTGGACACCTTTTGGGGGTCAGGGCAACCTGGTTCCACATTGGTAGTAAAGATGCTATTTTTGTGCAGTCCTTACTGGGCTTTAAAAATCGACGATATTCAACAATGACCTGGGCCCACCACGGTCTGTAGCAAGGACTCCTTCTTAACACGCCAAAAGGCAGCACCTGGGGTTTTTGTCAGATCGAGGCGTCGCCGCTCTCATCTCGGAAACAAGGGCAACCTGACCTAGCTAAAACCCACCCAAAACGACTCATTGCATTTTATGTGTTGTACCCCCACATAAACTCACCAATCTTCCTAAAGAAGCGTACATACACTCACAAGGTCTCCAGTGAAATCCTGTTTGAAAACCAGGATAATGCCAGTTATTCACATCATTAACCCACATACCAACTCCCCCCCCATCCCGCAAGTACGTCAAATCCCGTTCACTGGGCGGTGCCTGGCGGCAGGTTGTGTCCTGCCAGCTGAAGCACAACCTCGCAGTGAGGGCTTTCAATTTGAAGATTAGGGTTTCAGAGCGTGTGGGGTTTAAGGTTCAAGGGCTTCAGACGAAGGGTTTGAGGGGTTTAGGGCGTCAGGGTTTGCGGCTCAGGAGTGGGGAGCTTCAGGGCTTCGGGCCTCAGAATTTGAGGTCCTACGGCTGTAGCGTTTTTCAGCTCGGAGCGGTCAGGGTCTCTTGAGCTTAGCTTTTTGTAGCTGGAGCAAGAAATTCATCTCAGAATATCTGGCAGTAATTGGCAGCACCCAGACCAACAGCTTCTGCTCAGCTGGTGCCAAATCCTCAAGCCAAATCCTACATCCTGATCCCTATGCCTTTGAGCCCTGAAACCTATGCCATTCCGAGCCCTGAAACCTATGCCATTCCCCACCATGAGTTGAACGCACTGCCTTGACGTGTAACTGTAACTGCACCCAACTCCAACTCCGACACCTTTCCAAAACCCTTTTGTAGGGGCTTAAACAATTTAAATAGGGTCTATGCGGTATGCTACATTATAAGCTTCCTCATTGAAGCTTACATTTTGCAGGCTTTTCAATTCCAGCTGTACCCGAAACATGCCCTAAAAAGGCAGCTCTCCTGATTGGCTGCTCCTCAGAGGGTAAGGCCTATGCACAAAGCCTTACAGGTACCTGTAGCAAACTAGGAATCCAAACACGGGGACTCGCATCATGCAAATTGAGGAAAACATGCAGATGCTTGTAACGTGGGAATTCCGCAGCATTAGCCCCCAACCCTAAACCCCTAAAGCCCCCCAACGGCTCCCGCACCTGGCCTGAGCAGAAGCAGCGCAAATATTGCAGCCCAACACCTTGGATTCAGTGTTTAAACTGGTTGCTGTTCGAGAAGTCTTTAAGTTGCTGTAAAAACAAACCCCATTATTTGCTCTATGCCCACCCCAGAATATGTAATTTTGGCTAAGTTCTTCAACAGCAGCCCAGTTTCAGCTTCTCTAAGAATGGGGTGTAAATCAAAGTGTCAATGTCATCTTGAGGTATGTTTGAGATAGGGCGCACTCTGGCGTGCTGGTTAATTGCTTTCACGGCTTAGGGTTTCGGGTTGAGGGGCGCAAAGCCTCATGTACAGTTCAATTTGTTGTGGCATATTTGGACAATGTCGGTTCCAAACAGAGGAGAAGGTTGGGGTGTTGAGGAGGCTGGGGGCTTGGAAGTGTAAATCGCGAATTGGGACAAAACTCTTGCGGCAAATTGTGTACCATACTATTGGTACAAGAGGCATCGTGTTTGATGACTCTTTGGGGCTCCATGCTGCTTCGGGCATCTGTTCATCATGTATGGGGACAGGTACTCCAATGCTTGGCTTCCCCGCCCATGCATGACTTCACAACAGCCCTCGCCCCCAAAATTGAAAAAACTTTCTTCCCTGGGGAAACCCCGCGGCTTAGGGTGTAAGGTTTCGGGCTCAACTCAGCTCCCCGACATGGAGTGCAATCCCCACGTCCTCCCAATCTCACCAAATGTCTCACATATCTGCTCCTGGTTCTTCTATGGAATCTAGAAATCGAGGGTTTGGGGTTTGAGAACGGCTTCTTGAAGTTAACCCACACCCGCGTTTTACAGATCCAGGCATTCTGAAAAGCCCATCTGATGACGTGCGCCCAAAACCATGTGACCTCGACTTGTCAATCGCCATCCGGTATGATGGATTCTGAAGAATGAGAACAGGGCTTGGAGAAATACGTTTGCACATTTTGCAAAAACGGATGAACCTAAGCGGGCTCATCATCGGGGATTTTGTATTGGCACCCAAGCATTTCAGCCTCCTCTCTCCTTTCCTGCGCTTGCTTTTTTTTTTTTTTTTTTT
>CAJNIZ010034858.1:35291-45586 GCA_905231905.1 Symbiodinium pilosum
TGGGTCATATGACTGTATCCATATACCTAACTTAAATACCTGTATATCTATAACTACATGTTCCTACAGTGGGAAGCCCGGCCAGCCGAGGCGGGCGCGCGCTAGCGTTTACAATTAGGGAATATGCCTTATTTCATACTAGGGACCTTAGCACAATGTAAGGTAGATTCCCTAACTAAGGGCTATTGGGCTCTCTGGGGCCCTTCACCATATACCCTAAAAAAGCCGAACGAAGCTCTCTCTGTGATGCTTAGCCACAGTGTCAGAAAGCGTTTCTGCGTCATCACCGAATGCTCTCAGCACTTGCAGCCACAAATGTCGATCCTTGTTGGAGAGCGAGCGTCCTTCCGATTCCGTAAGCGACAATCTCAGTCTTGGACAACTTGCCGTGGTTGCGTATCTTTGTAGCTTTCACCATACCCTGCAGCCACTCTGGCAGCTGCGTCTGGGTTTCGAGGTGAAACAGCATACCCGCATGCATAGCAACGATGCGATGGCGTCCCTTGACAAACACTACTTTCTTCTCATCATCCGCGTATGCTGCATGGAACACGTCCCAGTCTCGCCAACACATGGCCAGACTGATGTTCGACCATTTCTCACACATGCCAGCGAGACTCACGCTACGGTGACTGTAGTTCCTGCATGCGTGAAATGCCCGGGAAACAAGTACGACCGACCTTTTGGAGGGCCTCAAAGTGGGAACTACATCGACGGGTTCTTATTCTGCTGTGAATCTGGGGCCAGGTTGAGTATATGCTCGAAAAGCTATTGAGCCAGGTGTCTCTCCGCAGCAATCCTACACATTTATACTCGATTATACGCACCTTTCAGGGGTTCCAACCCCTAAAGTCATACCCCTAAAAGGTTTCCCCAGTGTGGCCTTAAGATAACCCTTATATGCTCCGATGTCCTCCCCTAAGGCTCCGTTAAAAGGATCTCAAAAACCCAAGGGTACAGCCGTAAGGGGTACAAAGCTGAAAGCATTGAACCTTTCCACAAACACATCTTCAAACCCGGACCCCCAACCCCTAAACCCTAAACCCCTGAGCCTACACCCCAAATAGTAGTTTCCATTTTACTTTCCATTTTCCCAAACCTTACCCGAATATAACCTTAATATTGCCCCAATGGGTACCCTAAACCCTGAAGGCTGGACCCCCATATCGTCCCCCTGTAAAAACGACAGCTGCCTTCAGCGGCAGCCTTACACGAGGCAACCTTGAATCCTATATATGGGTGGGTGGGTTTAGGGTTTAGGGTTTCGGGTATAAAGCTTGTGGTATATGGGGTGTAGGGTTTAGGGCGTAGGGGTTGGGGTTTGCCGTGATAAAGCGCTGAAGCAGAGATTGTCATGCCACGAAGTCGCTTCGAGCGTGTCGTGCTGTGCGACTTGCTTCTGTGGCCTGGCCCTAGCTGGCCATCTAACACATTAACCCAGCTCCCAACACATTAACCCAGCCCACGCCGTCCCAGGCGGCCAAACCACAACCTGTTCTTCTTACGGTTTAAGACACAAACTCCACTAGGTCCATCTTGGTCAACAACTCTTTCTGCAGCCAAGCTTCTGCTGGACCCAGCTTAGGGGGGATAGGCTCTAGGAGGCCCTCCAAATAGGCCCTAAACCCTAAACCCTCAACCCTAAACCCTAAACCCTAAAGCCCAAACCCTGCAACCCAGGTTTGGAAGCGGTGGACTCCTTGAAGGCCTCGAAGAAGGCCCCTGAAAGAGGCCTGAGAGCTAGCAAGTACTGCCCAGAAAGTCCAATATCCCTTAATTAGGGAATATACCCTAAAGAATACTAAGGACCCCTAATATGATTTAAGGTCTATTCCCTTATTTTTGCATATTGGACTTTCTGGGTGGTCCCATGGAGAACAGGCTCCAGTACCTGGCCTATCGTGGGTGCTACCGTTCCCGTGGCTTGTGCTGAGGCAGGTCCATGGATGTCGGCCTGCGCCATCGAGGTCGAGGGGCATAGGTGCCACCCACCATGGTAGGTGCCACCCACCATGGTAGGTGGGCGGCCTTAGCCACAAGCTTTACGGACTAAGGGTTCCAGAATAAAAACAGATCCCAGTAAAGACCAAATCCTCTAGTATTCTCTCAAGAGAGCTCCTGAAATGTGGCTTCCAGTTTTAATCTGGAAGCTGCATGTGTACAGTACCTGGACTTTGCAAGTAGTTCCAAAAATGGCCCCAGCCCCATTAAACGAACAAAAACACCCAGGCGAACAACAAACACACGACAAGCACCTGTTGGCCACCAAAGGGTCGCTCCAGGCTATCTTTGCGGCATCCAAGCCTGGGTGGCCCCAAAATGAGTTTAGGGCTTTGGATTCAGGATTTAGGGTGTAGGGTTTAGGGCTTAGGATTCAGGATTTAGGGTTTAAACATTAAGGCTTAGGATTCAAGATTTAGTGTGTAGGGCTTAGGGCTCAGGACTCAGGATTTAGGGGTTAGTGTTGCCCTAAGAGTCCAAATTCCCAATAACGAGGGTTCATCTAACGGGATCTATGCCCTTCCCCAACCCTAAACCTGGAGGTACCCAGAAAGTCCAATATCCAATAATAAGGGAATCATATTAGGGGTCCTTAGTATTCTTTAGGGTATATTCCCTAATTAAGGGGTATTGGACTTTCCGGGTACACCATCGCCCGGCATTTGTGAAGGGTTCCAGGGTTGTACCCCAAGGTGCTGGATTCCAGGGTAAAGCACTAGGGGTACAACGCTGAAACTCTTGAATAAGGGGACAGAGGAGTATACATAGATGTATATATATATATATGTATATATATATACATGGTGAAGAGGGACCAAGCACCCAATGATTGAGCATTTGGAATTGGGGGTGATAGTCACTACAATGCAGTTTTTGGGGAAGTACTGTATGAATATCGAGTACTTGGACCCTTCGGGTAACAAGCTCCGCGTCTCAGGGATTTAGGGTTTCGCGTGCCAACAATCGCAAAGCAAATGGAAAACACAACATGGAATTTAGGCTCGCGCGGGAGCTCGAGGGAACTAAGTACCCAAATCATAAGGCTTTAGGACACCTGAAGCCCTGATTTTGGGGTACTTGGACCCTTGCAGAGCTTATAGAAGTTACGTACCGGTGGATGGAGTTCATAGGGTTTATGGGGTTTAGGGTCCTGGGCTTAAGGTGTGGGACTTCGGGCTTGAGGAGTTCAAGGTTCAGTATTTAAGGTTTGAGGCCAAAGGCTTGAGGTTTAGGTTTAGGGGTTTAGGGTTTAGGGAGTTTAGGGTTTAATGTTTAGTTCCAAGTACGCAATCATCATGCACTTGACGAGAGGTGTACTATAATTACACAGATCCACAACCCAAGTACCTAGTAATTGGATGCTTGGACCCTCTGGGCCCTAAACCCCAAGCCCTGAACCATGAACCCTAAGCCCCATATATACTGTTTCTCCCTTTCAACGTACCTAAGAACTATTTGGTACTTGGAATGTCTGGGCATCAGGTTTCCAGTTTAGTGCTGTAGCTTCCAAAAAAGAAGAAGTTTTCGGTTTGAAGCTTACCCTAAGGCTCCAAGTACCCAAAAGTTCGGCCTTTGGGATTTGCGTATTAGAAATTATAGTGCAGGTTCTGGGCAAGCATATGATTATGAAGTATTGGGACCCTTAGGGCTAATTATAGGCTAGGGCTTGAGGACTAAGGCTTAAAGATCGTCCCCAGGTTTTCGGGATGTGCGGTCCAGCTGTAGGGGTGTACGCTAGCCATTCTGGGGGCTGTCGTGTTGCGCGGGCTGAATACCTAAGGACACCCCTAAACCCTAAACCGTTACTAGGTCTTAATGAACTGGGTTGTTCTCAAAATCATGCGCCCCTCTTGGTTATAGATCATATTACAGCAATATTGAGGGGTACCAAAATGGGACCCTGATTTTGGAAACTACCCAACTGTTAGGGGCATAAGCCTCTAAGTAAGGCTTACATGGCAGACGTTCTGGCTGTTACATAGTGTTTAGGGTTTGGGGTTTAGGGTTTAGGGTAGGATACATCATAGGTTCCCTCCTCCTGCACTGCACATGACAGTAGTAAGGGAGAACGGTGGATTGGGAGAACCCTCAAGTAGGGCTTATCTTCTTCAAGCTCCTGTGCATACTCAATGCCACTTACGTGGACCAAGGCCTTCGCAATTAGCCTCGGAGCGAGTTTTAGGGTTTAGGGTTTGGGGTCTCAACGTAGGTAGTAGTAGCGTCTCTGCAACCTCGCATCCTCCCCAACCTGTCACCTCCTTCCCCCCTCAGCACTGAACCCTATACCCTAAACCCCCCAAAGCTGTGGGTCCCTAAACTTTAGGGTTTGGGGTTGAGGGTCTACGGTTTAGGGGTTTAAGGTTTCAACCCTAAACCCTAAAGTCTACAGAAAACCTTAATGGCTGCAATAGTGCCACCGGTATTCTGAGAGGAGGGCCTCAAACCTACATCCTACACGTTATTGCAACCTAAGCCCCGAATCTCAAACCTTCACTCCCTGAACCCTAAGACCCTAAGCTCTACACCCCATAAACCCTCAACCCTAAACCCCCTAAACCCTTAACCCTTAACCCTGAAGCCCCAAACCCTGGACCCTAAACCAACAATAAGAGCCTAGGAGCTCCGCTGCAGCTTCTGATACTGCAGTCGACTAAGATTCCGCGGCACACGGAAGTTCTGGAGGCGCTCCTCTCACAGAAGGTTTACCCTAAGGGTCCAAGGACCCAAATAATGGGGTCCCTTTAAAGGGGTTATAGGGGGATATATGGGGACCATATAAGAGTCCAAGGCCCCAAATAACATGGTGTTAGGGCCCAAAATATTAGTGGTATTTGGGCGCTACAACCCTGTTTGGACCCTTAGGGATACATTTGGGTCCCTTGAAATGGTTCGTAGGGATACATAAGGTTTGTCTTAGGTCCCTTTCAAGAGGCTTATATGGTAGTTTCCGTAAATAAGGGGACCCCAATATAGACCCCAATATACTATACGTAGTCCTTATTATAGACACCCCCAAAAAGGTACCCCTAATTTTGGGAAACCCCCATATAAGGATATGCAGGAGGTTAGGGCCGGGTGGGGAGTCTACTTTGCGGGATTCTTAGGCTATTTAGGGTTTCGTAGAGGTTGGGTTTTAGGGTTTCTTAGAGGTTGGGGTTTAGGGTGGAGGGTTTAGGGTTAAGGGTTAAACCCTAAACCCTAAACCCTCTTTAAGGACCTAACGCAATACCTAGCTCATGCAGGGACCTTCAAAGTAGGGCTAGGCCCCCCGCGCGACACTGGCGGTAGGTACGCTACCCTAATGTATTTACCCATACTTCTACCTGAACCCCAAAAGTATGTAAAATGATGGCCTTTTGGGCTATATTTTCAGGTTTTGGGCTATTATTTTACCTACTTTGGGGGCCGAGGTATTTCTGGTGATCACGGCCAGCGGGCAAGGACCTAACATTCAGTTAGGACAGTTACTTCGAAGACCCTACCCTTCTGAGCACTAAGCCCCAAACAACAATTTGGGGCTCCTTCCCTGTACCAAGTTGGAGAGTTGCATCTGCAGCACTAAACCGATTTCAGATTCAATACAATCATCCTAGGTAGATCGAATTTCTTAGCTGGCTGTAGGGTAACACCTCCTACAGCTTCAACTTGTAGCATCTCTGCCAGCATGAATTAGAAATCCAAGGAACCATAATAGTAATAATTGTAATAATATAATAGTAATAATAGTAGTAGTAGTAGTAGTCATAGTCATAGTCATAGTCATAGTCATAGTCATAGTAGTAGTAGTCAGCTGTAAGAGCAAGGCTAAAGTCAACCAAGTTTCATGTATGTACGTCTACTACGTGGCACTTAGGACCCCTACTACTGGGTTGACTCTTTAGATACCTGGATGTTGTTCCAAATTCTTTTATGGGTGCTCCAGCATTAGATTTCCTTGCGCCCGCCCTGGCGCCAGCTTGCGCGCGTGGGGTTTGGGACACATTCCGCCCAATGCCGCGCTGGTCTTGCCTCTAAAGCAGAACGGCATCCACCCAAAGGGTTAAGAGTCTAAGGTCCAAGCTAAGTCCCAAGCAGTCTAGTCAAGCCCTAAACCCAAATCCCTTACAGTAAGCGTCCCACTATTACCCCTAAGCTTTGAAACTCGGTGCCCCCCAGACTAGAAACAGTAAACATTACATGACCCTGAGAAGCCTCTTCGACCACATTTGTAAGAATTTGCTGAGACAGGGTCATGCAAGATGTTTGTCCATCAACCCTTTGAGAATACCTAGGCTTTCTACAGCTCCGTTTTACAACTCCCTACTTTCGAACGAATCGCTCATGTAGTTTTGTACGCCGAAAATAATTGTCAGTATTACGTTTAGTTTCAGAACCTGAAGACAAAACAAACTGTTACAATGTTCTACATGAACCACCATTTGAGCTATAGTAAAACCTCCTAGTATCCCCCTTGATAAGCCCTATAATACTCCCCTACACAAGCCCCTCAATAAACCCCCTTTCAGGAGCTTAGACTCTAGCTCATACGAGCTATAGTCTAAACGCCTAGTATCCCCCCTACTAACCCCTATAGTAGTCCCATATGTAATCCCCTATATATCCCCCCTTGAAGGAGTTTAGACTATAGCTCATATATTGAGCTTTTCTCAAAGTTGTGGACCGCAGCCCTTTCAACCCTACATAGACTCAGCAAAGACCCATTCACAAAAACAACGCTACTTCATAGAGTATGTTACCGTTACTCCCTAAACCCTAAAACCCTAAACCCTACACTTGGGGCCTGGAAGCTCTCTGCATCCTCGAAAGCCGACCTCGCTGCCGCCCAGCTGGATTCGCGGTAGCCTGGCCATTGATGGTCTGGGGCTTATGGGGTTTGGAGTTCAAGCGTTCAGCGTTTTGGGTTTACGATTTGGGTTTTTGGGTTTGGGGGTTGGGGTCAAGGGTTCGGTGTTCGAAGCCCTTAAGTGGGTAAGATGTCAAACTAGCTGCTATGAGACAAGTTGTATAGAAACAGCTCTTAAGGGCCCAGCGTTGGGCCCCTTGACTTCAGTATTCTCCTGGAATCCGAAAATCGAGGTCCCAACCCTAAACCTTGAGACTTGCACATCAAACCCTGAAGCCCGAACCGAGGTCCTGAACTCCAATCTCGACCGAAAATGGTCCGGCCAATCCTTGCCCCCGTTCTTTTCTGGCCTAAATATCTGCTATTTACGAACCCACATCAGGGTAGATCTTAAAGGTCCAGGTCGAAAACCTAAACCCAAACACCCCAGAAAGTCCAATATCCTTTAATTAGGGAATATACCCTAAATGATACTAAGGACCCCTAATCTGATTTAAGGTATATTCCCTAATTAAGGGATATTGGACTTTCTGGGACTGAACCCTGACCCCAAGCCGCCGGGCCTAGCAGCATCAGCGCAGCTTCAGCGACCCCCCGAACCTCAGCACGACTTTTCCAGGTAGAGACCTACCTGGGCCCCCAAAGTAGGCAAAAATAATAGCCCAAAACTCCCAAATATAGCCCAAAAGGTCATCATTTTACATACTTTTGGGGTTCAGGTAGGGCTTAGAGTTTAGGCTTCAAGCCATACCTAGGTCTAACAGTCTATGGTTTAGCGTTTCGGGTGTGGGGGCTAGGGCTCTAAGTCTATAGGTGATACCTGCCATGCGCCCAAAAGTCTATAAGTGATGCTTGCATTGGGCAATTCGGATCGCTGGGGCTAAAGTCCCCCTTAGGTAGATAGAATAGGGGGTATATAGGGATCTTATTATGATACACCCAAAGCCGTATTCTATCTACTCAAGGTGGACTATAAGGTTTAGGTTTCTGCTTCAAAGGTTTTAGGCACAAAGCCTCCCAGGAAGCCCAAGATCCATTAATTAGGGAATAAAAGGTTTAGGATTGAGGGATTAGGGTTCAGGAAGTTTAGGGTTTAGGCCCAAGATCCCTTAATTAATTAGGGACTAAATGATACGAGGATCCCTAGTATGATTTAAGATATATTCCCCAATTAAGGGATATCGGGCCTTCTGGACCCTCTTTATAGGTGCATAGGCTGCTCTGGACAGGGCTTTGGGCACTGGGCTGCAAAACTTACAACAACAAAAGGTACGGGTGGGGTACGCAGGGAGGTAGTATAGACCTCAAACCTAAAGCCTAAACCCCACACCCTAAACTAAACTCGATACCGCGCCCTAGGGGTTGCCATCCCCATCACAGAAATGCTCTACTAACAGCCTGAAGGTGCCAGACCCCCACTGTTGACCAGACTGTTTTGGGTGTAGGAGTTAGGGTTTAGGGTTAGGATCCAAATCCTGCATGGCTTTCGTGTACATTAAGATTATAGCTCCTGCTGCAAGGTACTCAGGGAAATGCAGGATGCTAAGTACTCGCAGTATGTACATGGAAGTCTCTCAACAGCGGCGGGTCTTTTCTTAGGGCTCTTATACGAAGGACATCATTGCTTGAGAGGGGGCACATGCACGGCGGTCCCTGATTAAGGAAACCTGTTCCGAAGGGTCGTATCAACACTCCGAAAGGGTTCCAGCTCCCGCAATCCAGTTGCCGTATTACAATGGTCCATACTTTCATCTTCAAAAAGGAAACTGAAATCGAAAGCCTCCCGCAAACCAGGTGCCGTATTACAATGGTCCATACTTTCAACTGTAGCCCCCAAGCTGAAATCTAGAGCCTAACTCTTCCGCGGAACCCTGGTAAAAGTTCTTAATTCGGCTCCTTTCGGTTGGTAAGAGCTACACCTTCAGCCCCAAAACTCTAAACCCTAAGAGCATGAATCACAATAACTCTTTTATATATATATATACATAGTATATATATATGTATGTATCTCTCTCTCCTCCTCCTCTATACATACACAACTCTACTCTACGTTTCCCTATAACACACATTAGAGTTTAGGTGTTTCGGTTTTAGAGTACCCGAAGCCCTACACCCTAAACCCTAAACCGTAAACCCTAAGCCCTGCCCTAAGCCCTAAGCCCTAAAACTCTGTAATCTAAACCTAAACCCTTCACAGCCCACCCGAGTTTGTTTGGGCTTCGTGCAGCAGGGTGAGGTCGCGCCATGGAGGACAACTCGAAGAGATCCTGGCTACAGATTTCAAGACATATATAATTGAGGGTTTAGGGTCTAGGGTTCAGGTTTTAGGGTTCAGGTTTTAGGGTTAAGTTTAAGGGTTTAGGGTTAAGGGTTTCGGATTTAGGGTTTAAGGTTTCCAACAAAATAGAGCTCCAGGTTTTGTAGGCTCGGGTTTAAAACTTGCGGATCAAGGACCCTAAGTCATTTCTGACCCAAAGGCTCCCAAATACCTATACAGGAGATACTAAGCCAAACCAGATTTGAAAAAAAACATACTGTTGATACTACAAATCCTGAATGACCTTGATATACAATAGACCCATTACTTACAATATGTTATGTACTGAGGGTCATGCAGGATTTTTAGTATGCACCGTAATATAGAAACCCTACTTTGTAGAATAGGAGCCATTGTCTCAACTTCTGGTGTCTCCCTCAACAAGCTCTACAATAATCCCATATAAAGCCCGCGTTAAGGAGTTTAGCCGATGGCTCATCTTGATACTTAGGATCCTTTGGGAGAGTAGGAGCTTTTGCAGTCAGATTGGCTTGTAACCCCATTGCGCGGTTTAGGGTTTTGCGGGCTTAGGGTTTGCGGGCTTTGGGTTAAAGGTCCTGCCCCCACCCATTAACAGTCTAGAACAGGGGTCGGGTCAAGGGCTCTATATAATTATATGACGAATATTATCCAGAGTTTAAGGAGTGGCAGTACCCAAGGTTAGAGCTTAGGTAGCCAGTTGAGGTTACTTATAACCCTGCAGGGGCCCTTCAAGATGAACGTCTTCAACTGAAAGGCGGGCCTAGACCTTAAACTCTAAACCCTACATCTGAAACCCTAAATCCCTAAACCCTAACCCTGACGTCAAAACCTGAAGCCCTAAACCCTAAAATCGGAACCCTAAACCCTAAACTCTAAACCCTAAACACTAAGCCTTAAATCCTAAACTCTAAACCCTAAACCCTAAATCAGAATATGTCCCCAAGCTCTCTCTGGCCCACATTTTTTGAGAAACTCCAGGTTCAACGTGCAAACATATGTTCTCAAGGTTTCGCGGTTTAGGGTTTAGGGGCTAGTGGCTTAGGATTTAGGGTGTTGGGATTTTGGGACCAGAAGGTCCGAACCGCGTATAGCCATGAAGTCGGAGTCTAACTGGCTCGAATTTGGATATAACCAACCCTAAGGGTCCAAGGA
>CAJNIZ010034858.1:45686-60641 GCA_905231905.1 Symbiodinium pilosum
ACTGGGAGAGAGGATTTGGGGGTCACTATTGAGGGTCCCTAATTTCTATTTTTCGGAGGGCCCTAATGTTAGGGGGGGGCCCCCATCATTAAAGAGGGTCCAACATTATTCCCTACTGGATACTGCAACCACTGTAACCCCTTGAAAGGCGACCTTTCTCCTCCTGTAGTAGCTGCTAAGACCTAAACCCTAAACCCCTAAACCCCAAACCCCACAGCCCTAAACCCCAAACCGTAAACCCCATTACCCATTACCCTAAACCCTAGCGGAAGAGGAGATCCTCCACAACAATGGCACTGGCAGCCGCCTGCCGAGGAGGAGCTGGGTTCAGGGGGTTTTGGGCGATATGTAGGGCATACAGGGATATATAGGCCATTGTCTAAACTCCTAGTATCGCCCTTATATAGTATAGTCCCCTATATAATCCCCTATATAACCCCCTTTAAGGAGTTTAGACTATGGCTCTCATAAGCACATGTAGGTTAGGATTTACGGCTTAAAGGGGTTTAGGGCTGTAGGAGTTTCAGGGCTTAGGGGGTTGGGGATCTGGGTTTGTACGCTTGGCCCTCAGGGCATGCAGGTACTGGGATTTCCTGATGCAAGGCCTTCCTGTGTCTAAGCAAGAAGATCCTTGGTGAACAGCTATACAAACATGCAATGCAACAGGGGACCAACCTTAACACGCAGGCAATCCGAAACCACACCCTACGACCGCTCGATCCTTCTCTTGGCAACAACATGAACCTCTAAGGCCGAATATGCAGTGCAGAGGTGACCCATCCTTCGAAATCCGAATCTCTACATTCATAGATATGTATGTTTGTATAATGTATATATATATATACACGCATGTACACATGCACCCGTACTTATATATATACAAATATGTATACACATATGCGTGTATGCCCACACACACAAATACGCACGTACATGTGTTACATCTCGACGCAGCTTCGGGGCTCCGTCCCTCTTTGCACAGGAGCCGAGTACCTATCCTTCGATGTTCAAGGAAATTACCCAATTCCATTTGTACTAACAACCAATAACTCTGATCCCCAAAGACCCAGATATACTGAGGCCCACCTCTACGCTATCCACGTACTATAGGAACCAGTGCGGGCCCCACATATGTATATACTTGGGCTCCGAAGTACTGATATAATGTTGGAACCCCTCCGGACCCTAAGTTTAGGAGTCTAGGGTCTACAGTTTAGGGTTCCTGCCCTAATTCAACACAGTGATGCTCACCACAAGCCCTGATAGCCAACATCCTCATGACTATATGGGAGTATAAAGGATTCACCCTAAGCCTCTTCACTCCTTTACTGGGCTTAGAATACACACCCTAAGCAAAGAACAGGATATGATTTGGGCCCGAACGGGTTCTTGTATATGCCACAGGCCAAAATCATCCACTACTTGGGTACCTGGACTTGGACCCATCGCAACAAGTACGTAGACACTTTGCTGAAAGCATTCTCATGACATCAGCCGGCCATCAGCTGGTCGATCGCAGCAGCAGCCGCCACAGACCTACCCACAACATCAGTATGTTTGGGGTTTGGGGCTACACGCCATCACGAAGCGGATGTAAGATTTCACCTAACTCCAGGGTTCCTCAAAGGCGGGTCTCAGACTCTGGGCTACATAAAACTTGTCTGATTTCAATATATGAGCTGTAATGTAAACTCCTTAATATAGAGGACTACTATAGGGGATATTGAGGGAAATAGGAGTTTAGACAGTAGCTTGTATTTTGTCAAGAGAAAACTGTACAACTAGCAAGGCGTACCTTCTTGAAATCCTGAAGCCCTAAACCCTGAAGTTGGGAAATTAGTTTTGTTGAATCCAGCTGTATCTGGGAAAGATGTATTGGGGCCCCCACAGGTATACAAGGTTTAGGGTTTCGGGGAATTAGCTGCCCAAAAACCAACAGAAGCATCCCAAATGGGCAGGAGAACGGCAAAAGACCTTTTACAAGGTCTGCGGGTTTACGGGCCACACCTCCTATGTAATTAGGTGGTAATTACTACAAAGCTGTAGGGGATGGGCTTACAGGTAGCTTTTAGGGCATATGCAGGGATTGCAGAGTATCACATTGCATATCTAAGGTGTACAAGAGAGACCCAGAAAATCCAATATCCCTTAATTAGGGAATATACCAAGCCATGTTAAGGATCCTAACATAGTTTAAGGTATATTCTCTAATTAGGAGATATTGGACTTTCTGGGGACTGCCAGTCGTTCCTTGACAATTCGCAGACTCAAGCCGAAACAAGAAGCAGATCATGAATGAGGGCTGCAGACCCAAGCCCAAACGGGAAGCAAACCATCGCGAACTGATGACCAGTACCTAAAATCCTAAAAGTATGTAAAATAATAGCCCTAAACCCATAGTAGCAACCATAAAGGCCAGTGTTTTACATACTTTGGGGGGTCCAGGTAGGGTTAACACTGAACCCTGACCCTAAGCCGCCTATAACCCTAAACCCTAAACCCCAAAACCCCTGAACCCTAAACCCCAAAACCCCAAAACCCCCTAAACCCCAAAACCTTAAACCCCCAAAACCCTAAACCCTGAAGGATTACCGGCTTCAAGTGCCTTTAAAGAGCTCTCAGAACTGGTCCTGCCCAGAAAATCCAATATCCCTTAATTAGGGAAGATTTAGGCGGTTTAGGGTTTAGAGTATATTAGGGGATATGCCCTAAATGATACTAGGGACCTCAAAACATGATTTCATTTAAATTCCCTAACCCTAGATGATACTAAGGACCCCTAATATGATTTAGGGTATATTCCCAAATTAAGGGATATTAGACTTTCTGGGTGGTGCCGGCAGCGCGACAGTTCGAGCTGTGGATGGCAAGGGCAGACAAGGCAACTGAGTTCATTTCCCCAGAGGGTCCAAGTACCCAATACTTAGGTCCCTTTAAAGGGCTATATAGGGTTTAGGGTTTAGGATCCAAGTACTCAATAATTAGGTACTTGGGTTTTGGGCACTAGTAATTTTAGAACAGTTTTTGGTTAAGTATCTAGTTATTAGGTACTTGGACCCTTAGGGTTACCCTAAACCCTAAATGGTAGTTTCCATATTCTTTCCCATTATCCCTAGGGTTAACAGTTAAGTCCCTAAGGGTCCGAGGCCCAAATACTCTCATATCAATGGTATTTGGGTCCTGAAGCCCTATTATTTACTTGGACCCTCAGGGTTCATTTCGGCTGAAGCCTTCGGGCCGGCTGTCATGCACAAACACCAAGCCAGGAGCCTCAGCCAAATTGCCCAAAAAGCCTTATATCCCTTAATTAGGGGATTTAGGGTTTAGGGTTGGGGATCTAAGTTTTTGAAGACAGGGGTTTGGGGTTGAGGCCCAATATCCCTGAGTTAGGGAATTTCCGCGGCGACTTTAGATGATACTAGGATCCCTAATATGATTTCAGGCATAGGGTTTAGGGTTTAGGGTTTAGGGGTGATACTAAGGATCCCTATTATGATTTAAGGTATGTTCCCTAATTGAGGGATGTTGGGCTTTCTGGGTGGGCTTAGGGCAGGGCTTCAAACAACAAACCCTAAACCCTGAACCCTAACCCCCAAACCCTCAACACTAAACCCTACCCCAACCCCTATTGCCTATTTCCCATATAATTTCATGACATGGGTTCCTAGTTATTAAGGATTTTTCCGGGACTATACAATCCTACCAAACAGCCTCGTATGTCCGCCCTTAATGGCCCCTGGCAACGAAATTTTCACACGAGCTCACATAGCGCATATTCTGGTAAGTTCAACCCTAAACCCTAAAGCCTGAACCCTCAAGCCTTAATCCTCAGCCGTGAACCCTAAAGCCTTGACCCTAAACCCTCAACCCTAAACCCAGTTACAGGTAGCCCCCGGATCCCCAAAAGCGCAGGTGAAGGCCTCTCGTGAATTTCGGGCGTACTGGGCAAAGGCCTCAAACCGGAAAGGCTGAGGTCAGTTTAGGGTTTAGGGGTCTAGCGTTGAGGGTTCCTTCCCCAAGATACTTCAGAAATTATGATTGTTTTGTTAAAGACCCTCCCGACAAGGCAGCTAAACTTTGAGGAAGGTCCATTTTGATGTTGAAGAGCTGACAGCATTACCACGGAACCTTGAAAGTTACTCTAAACCCTATACCCTGAACCCTAAACCCTATACCCTAAACCACTTTAGGGATTAGGGTGTTAACGCTGCAGGGCTCTTGACTGGGCCTCAGCCAGGGGTCTCGCATGGAAGGAGCTGATAGCCGTGAGCCCCAAAAAGCTCCCTGATAGTCAACCTTGCCACCTACTTCGACCTAATGAATCATTCACCTCCTGTCATAATCGTACTACATCGCGGGGGTGTTTATGATGACATGGGGGGAGGTTTGTGTTACGGGTATGATGAAGCCACAGCTTTGTTTATCGTGGTCCAAGATCTTCCCTAAATCCTAAAACCCTAAACCCTAAACCCTGAACCCTAAACCTTTGGACTACACACTTGAGGACCTAGGGCTGAGGTACCCGCGTCTAGGGTTGTTGGCTTAAGCTCCCAGCCTTAGCCAGCTTCTGATTACCTGCACCCCAAAAGTGTGCAAAATAATGGCCTTTATGGCTGTTATTATGGGCTTAAGGCTATTGTTTTACATACTTTTGGGGGGCTTAGGTACTATTGTTACACCATTAGTATTGGTACTGTTACTACTACAATTACTGTTACGACCTTAATTACTATAATTACTACTATTGCTACTAATACTATTCTACGAAGGGTGGACAGCACTGGCACAGCCCTGAAAAGACTTCATGTGAATAAATCCTGTCGACGCCTTCATGCATGTCGTAATGCGCTTCAACCACAGTTCCCCCAAACTAGGCGCGAGTTGTTGAGAAAGGGCATTCCAAAATCCCTGACGCTTGGCACTGATCCCCAAATCCTGTTCAGATCAATCAGGTGTTCAGTCTAGTCCAGTCTACACGGAATAACTCTCCATCAGGGCCTCATGGAAGCTTTGTCTGTCAGAAAAGGTAGTAATGGGGCATCGCCAGCAAAGATGAAGTAAAAACACAAGCCACAAGAGTGATATGGTATTTTCACCAAATAGGGGAACCCATTAAAAACTCCAAAATAATATATTCCTTATTATGGGACCCCCCAACAAGCATCCCTACTTTAAAGACCCCACTCTACTCCCTAAACCCTAAGCTAACACTAAACTGTCAAGATCTGAGTGCAAGAAACGCAGGAGAGCTGTGCAATGGGGATAGTTGGGGAACCTAGGGAGCTAGGGTTTCCCTACAGTCTGGAAGCTTAGGGTTTTGGGGTTTAGGGGGATTAGTTTAGGGGTAATTTGGGATTTAGGGTTTAAGGTTTAGGGTTTAAGGTTAAGGGATTTAGGGTTTAGGGTTAGGGTTGAGAGATTTAGGGTTTACGGTTCCAGCACTTAGGCCAGTATTCCTACGCCATTAAACTGTACGTGCTTGGGATGCTAGGTAGGGTTGAGGGTTGCAGCTGCAGACCCGTGACCTAAGGGTCCAAGTACCCAATAATCAGGTACTTGGGTTTTGGGTAATAGTCATTTTAGTACAGGTTTTGGGTAAATATATGATTATTGGGTACCAGTAGGATGATTCATGAACCCCTCTACGTTTTAACGGCCTCAAAATTAGGATCCCTATAATCATTCTTACTAAGGGAAGGGAGTTTGATTAATTAGGGGTCTACATTATAATGTACCATAATTCGCTATAATCTAGTATAATATACTATAATATACTATAGTTCACTATAATCTGTAACCTACCATAATATGCTATAATTCACTATAAGGTACTATACTCTACCTTAACATACTATGATCCACTTCAATATACTATAATGTACAATTACATACTATAATTCACTTTACTATTCTAAAATATACCATAATTCGCCATAATACACTAAAAGGGGTTTACATAAGGCGGACACTGAAGCAGACGGCCTTTTTCAGCCCCGCGCGGGCTCTTTTGCCACGGGAGGCTTGCAGCTGATCCGCTTTGGGTGTCGCGCAAAGCCACGGTTTCGTAGGGGGTCTGGGCTACGAGCCGAAGTCCCTACAGCTTAGGGGTTTAGGATTTGGGATTTAGGGTTAAGGGTATAGGGTTTAGGATTTAGGGTTTAGAGTTGAGCGTTTAAGGTTCAGGGTTTTAGGTTTTAGGGATGATCTTCGCACCCTAATTTTAGTATAAAACCTAAACAGGGTTGATCCGGCTTCAAGCATAGCCTCCATCCTTAAACCTATGGCCTGAATCACAAACCCTAAATCATAAGTCCTAAAAAAATCTAAGTTGTAAAACCTGAGACCCTAAGTCCTAGGGTTTAGGGTTTAGGGTACCAAAACCTTAAACCCTGTAAACGCCAAATATGCCCGTATGACCCCTAGAACGCGCTTGAGGAAAAATTTGAACCGAAATCCCGTCTTTTCAATTAGCTTTCAGTCTGAGCGCCTGTGGACAAGCGCAAGCATACAGTAGATGAAGGAAATCGGTCCACCCAAGACAGGTAATTCCTAGGGTATAGGGTTCAGAGTTCAGGGTAAACATGGACCTTAAAATTCCTCTGACCGTATCAACTAAACGGTATAACGTATGCAGGGCGGTGTAAGATTTCCTGCATCCGCAATATCAAAAGGAGGACCCTAAACCATAAACCCTAAACCGCATTGGTCCTAAAGCTCCCACAATGTCAAAACAACGCGGTTTAGGGTTTCATGGTCTACCTGGACCCTCAACAGAATGCAAACTTAATGGCCTTTATGGCTGTTATTATGGGTTTAGGGCGATCATTTTGCATACTTTTAGGCTTTTAGGATTTGGGTCTAAGGGTTTTGAGGTTGAGCGTTCAAGTACACAATTAATGGGGGTTGTAGGTATCAAAGACCATGCAGATTCTGTTATTTTAGCCCCAGAGCCCGATTATTTGGGTACCTCGCCCCTAAACCCTGAACACCTAAACCACTAAACCCTGCACCCTAGAAGCCTGAGCCCTAAACCACAAACCCTAAACCCCCAAACCCTAAACCCCTAAACCCCTAAACCGTCTGAGGTGCAACTCCGCAAGTCTTACTGCCCGAGAAGAATACTGCCTACTGTGAGGAAGTTTCAGAACCTGAAGATAAGCCACTGTAATTTCGGGTTTAGGACTTAGGAAAGTTTTCCATGTGCAAACACACCTTAAACCCGATAAACTACCGCTTGAGGTGGGTTGGGGTGAGGTCGGTATGAATTGTCCAGAGAACGCTGTCTGGATGTTTTTCCCGATCTGGGCGTTTGGGGTTTAGTGGTTTGGAGTTTCAGGTTTGTGGTTTAGGCCTTTCCAGAAACACTGCTTAGTGTATAAACTTGTAAGTTTAGGAAACATCGGGAAGAACATCTCCGTATAACTGGAAACTGAACTCTAGCATCTGTCCGAAGACCATATTGCCGAGAGGCAGCATGGTGAATAACCCTATACACCACCTAACTCTAAGCAAATATGGTAGTACAGCATACTTGGGGCGCTGCAGGACTGTTGACCATCAACTGAACCTCTACTTGAGCAACGGAAGGATTCCTTCTGGAATTCCTGCAGCGAACCCTAAACCCCAAGCCCCAAGCCCTGAACCCTAAACTCTGCCACCCTGCACCCTGGACTCCAAGCTCTGAACCCTACACCCTAAACCCCAAGCCCTAACGACTCCAGCGCCGGAGACGTGCCAAGACCGCATGCAACAGCGGCGTGTAGGGCAAAGCTCCTGCAAGCGTTACGGGTTTTCATGAGTGCCCAGGCCTTACAATCCCTAAGGGTCCAAGGACCCAAATAACAGGCTTTAGAGCCCAAATAGCAACAATAGTACAGTCTTTGGGCCCTAATACCCTGTTCTGTTATTTGGGTCCTTGGACCTTTAGGCAATGTTTGGGGCTCAGGATTTAGGGTTTCAGACTTGGGAACCCAGAGTTCAGGACTTATACAGGGTGTAGGTCCCAAAACCCAAAACCCTAAACAGGCTTATAATCCCCCTTAAGTAGATAGAATATGGCTTTGGGTATCTTGTAATAAGATCCCCATTGACCCCATATTCTATCTACTTAAGGGGGACTGTAAATCCAAAGGTTGGCTCAGGTCCTTAAGCAAAGGGTGTTGGAAGCTCTGCGAAGTTTGGCGAAACATGTGGGGACAATATTCGGAGCATGAGATCCTCATTGGGGTTTAGGGCTTAGGTAATGTAGGGATCAGTTTCGGATTATGCGGGGAGCATGGACATTTTACTGAAGGCAGAAGACTCCTGGGGTCAAGGGTTTCGCCAGGTTCGAGATTTACACCAGGGTCACCAGCGTCACAAATGTAGTTACCAAACAGAGGGGCCCAGATATAGAGCCCGATGTGATGTTGCAGTAATCCTTACTAGAAGAAGTCCCAAAAAAGAGACTTCTGAATCTTAGAAGTCCTAGACTCCATATATGTATATAATTAGGTTCAGGGGGTACATAGGACGTATAAGAGCTCCAGTCAATATTTCCACCCAAAATTTAATGGACATGACTATACTAAACTACAAGAGTGACCCCTATGTCTTCCCGTAATGGCCCCCTTGGTACAGCTAATATTGACAGTAGCTCATATGGGTATGCTATGATTATGAAAGTATGTAGGGTCTAGGGCTTACGGCTTAGGATTTTGCAGCCCCAACCCCTACAAAAGGTGAACGAAATCAAAAAATAAAAGGGAAACAGAGGTCATACTTGCTGTTTTATGAGGTCCTACAAAATGGCCCCACCCGAGTTTGATGATGGTCCTTCCTAGACTCCTGTAACCTGCCCCCTTTAGGATGCCTAACTTTACGTCAAGTATCTCCCTAAGGGTCCAAGCACCCAAATAATAGGGTTTTAGGGCCCAGGCTCTATAATATTAATGGTATTTGGGCATAACACCCTATTATTTGTGTCCTTGGACCCTCAGGGTCTTCTAGAGACAAAAGTAGGTACCTCAAAGCAGGGGTATGTATAGAGGTCTAGGTCAGGTCCTTTTTAACTCTAGACCCTAAACCCTAAACCCTATGGTAAGGAGTTTGCTAGCAGGGCACGTGCCAGGGCGCTATCGTCCCAAGCTTACATAGCTGCGACAATCTTTAGATCCCCAAACCCCATATATACCCTAAGTGTTTTAGGGTTCAACCCTTCACCCTAGGCCATAAGCCATGCGGAGCCCGGGACCTTTCCAGGGAACTTTTGGGACCTTTCGACGGGGTAGAAATACCTAAAACCCAAAAGTATGCAAAATAATTGCCCTAAACCCATAATAAAAGCCCTAAAGGCCATTATTTTACATACTTTTGGGGTAGAAATACACCTGAGAGCCTGAAACCATGATCCTGAATGACAAAAAATGACTCGGAAGGATCCAGAAAGTCCAACATCCCCTAAGCAGGGAATATACTCTACATGATACTCTGATCCCTCGGATGCTTTAAGGTATTTTCCCTAGTCAAGGGATCTTGGGCTTTCTTCTGAAGGGGAGTTTTGTCAAAAGACTGTAAAGGCCTGGGAAGGTTGAATGGTTTCTGGGGAATCCTAAGCCCTAAACCCTAAATCCAAAACCTAAATCCTAAAACCTAAATCCTAAACCCTAAATCCTAAACCCTAAACACTAAATCCTAAGCCCTGAACCCTAAATCCTAAACCTAAACTGTACTTATAAACCCTAAGCACTGAACCCTCAGGCTTTTGCATCGGGGCAACCTTGGGATGTCAAGGATACATGGGAATCATAGGGGTTCTCAGAACGTCCAATATCCCTTAATCAGGGAATATACCTTAAATCATACTAGGCGTCCTAAGTACCATTTAGGGTATATTCCCTAGTTAAGGGATATTGGACTTTCTGGGTCCTCAATTAGGGCTTAGCGCTTAGGGTTTAAGGCGGTTCTTACCTGAACCCGGAACCCCAAAGGTATGTAGAATCATAGCCTTTTAGGCTGTGCTTAATGGTTTTGGGCCCTTATGTTGTCTGATCTGAGATATATGTCAAGGATTCGATAGGACATGTGTGAACAAATTAATGCAACCTGGTCGGATGGCATGTGATTCCTTTTAGGCTTTGGGGTTTAGTGATGGTACCACAGAGGTGCCTCTAAGTAGTCTCTAAAGGCTTGTCGCTGCAGCCTGAATGCACAAAGCCGTTGTTGCAGCACACATCAGAAAAGCGGCAGCTTGATTTGAGAATCCCAAAGCACTAAACAAGAATCCTCGAACCCTCCTGGACCTTACATCGCACTCCCAAACCGGACATGCCGTATACCCCTAGATTCCTACCCTACACCTCACAGGCCTACACCCTGAACCCCTTTTAAAGACAACCTACATCTCCAAAGCCTAAACCCTAAACCGTTCCACTCCGGAACCGGCTGCTCCTGTGGGAAAGAGGGTGCGGACGTAGTGCCACTCGCAATGCTCCAGGAGGCAGAGAAAGCAAATCAGAATTGCTGGCATCAACCTGAGCTGACATGCTGCAGGTCGAGTTTAGGGCGTTTGAGGGTCTAGAGTCCCTGAATTACGCGTTCGATTTCTTCAAGAAGTGTATGATTGAGGGATGGGGGCTTGATGTGGAGGATTTCCAGTTAGAGGATAACAGTCCGAAACGGTAGATTCCCAAAATAGGGGGGCTGAATATATACACCTCAATATACTATAGTCCTTACTATTGCGACCCCCAAAAGGGCAGCCCTAATTTTGGGAAACCCCCAAACCTGAGTTACCCCTTGTAGACGTCCGTGCTAGCGCAGAACGCTAACAGCCGCTGCATGCTGCGAACTTGTGGGTTGTTAGTCGGGAATGGAGGCCCCACATCCCAAATCCGGAACCCTAAGCGTCATACTAACAACCAGGAAACGAATCAGTATCTGACTGGAGGGTCCGCAACGTCTGATTCACAACAACTTTATTTGGGGCTTAGGTGTGTATAGTCCCCCTTAATTAGATATAATATGGCTTTGGGCATATTATCATAAGATCCCCATATACCTCATATTTTACTTAAGGGGAACCATAGGGGTTCAGAGGTTCAGGGGCTTTGGGGTTTGCGGGTTTATATCAACTAGTTCGACGTACCTTCGCATGTCGCCAATGGCTCCAACTCCAACCTAAGCCAGTACAAGCAACCTACCTTACCGTAGGTAGACGTAGTTCTCCGTCCGCCTAGTCTCTTAACCCTAAACCCGAAACCTAATCTCTGAACTCCTTAGCCCGAAACCGAAACCTAAAAGCCATAAACCCTAAACCCTAATCAAACCCTAAGTCACCCTCAACCCTAAATGCCTAAACCCTAAATCCCTAAATCCCAAAGCTCGAAGCCCTAAACCCTTGACCCTAAGCCCTAACCCGTGAATCATTTAAACCCTGAGTAAGATTTATCCATTTGCGGCTTCTCAAACCGAGGCCTTTTGAGCTGAGTAAGGTTTAGGGGTTCAGGGTTTAGGGCTTATACGCTACAGGAGTTTATGGTTTAGGGCTATGGTTTGGGCTCATATTAGGGTTTGGGGGTTTAGGGTTTAAGGCTTAGAGGTTTGTTGTTTTAGGGTTTAAGGCTTAGAGGTTTAGGTCTTTTAGGGTTTTGGGTTTGGGGGTTTAGGGGTTTGGGGGTTTAGGGCTTGAGGGTTCTTTAACTTTGGTGTTCAGGGATTTCAGATTCAGGGCGAAACGGCACGATCAAATGGGGCCCTAAGGGACGCTAGGGACCTATGGGGGCTGAATGGGATTATTAGGGTCTTTATTCGGGAGCATGCCTCGATCATTCTGATTTCAAAAGGTTCTGGGATACGTCTGCTTTCTTGAAGCTGGAGGCCCTTAGGGGTCTTTTCGAGGCGTGGCTTTAAGATTCTGGGGAAACCCGAAACCCTAAACCCTAAAGCCGTCTCGGGCTTGGGGTCCTGAGGGACCGTCACAGCGGTTGTGGGGTTGCTGAAATAGGGTTTAGGGTCTAAGGGTTTAGGGTTTAAGCCTAAGCTTTTAGGATTTCTGCAAATCGGGGACCCTTTGGTGACCCAGGGGCTATACTTGGATTACAGATGACTATTGGATCTTCTGGGGTTTAGGGTTTAGAGTTTAGGGCTTAGGGCATGAATCACTGCCACTGTTCTGAACCTGAGTTCGAGCTTGACGTAGGATCCTGGGCTGGGGCTTGCGCGCTAGTAGCTGGTACCTCCTCGGCCAGCTTGAAAGACACCAGAAACTTGTGCCTCTTCTTTGAATTCTTGGTCAATTCTTGGTCTCATGTCTTGCAGCTTGCACAATGTGAAAACTGTCCCGAACCTTGCGCGTGATTCCAAATCTTTCCTGGTAATAGGCGTCCGTCCCACCTGAAGGGGTCAGCCTGAACACACTCAGGTTGTCGGACATGTCGGCCAGGTAGCGCTCGTGCGCACTAAACGTCCCTATTTCCCTTGCGCACTGCGATATTCTAAATGCACCAGCCTCCTCCAAAGTAATCAGACCTTTGCACATACTGCTCATGATACACCTACCCTCGAGGTCCAGGTGCCCCAAGAATCATATACTTGCCCAACACCTGCACTTCAATTACTATTGCCCAAATGCCATTGAGCACATGGACCCTTAGGACCCTCAACCCTCAACCCTAAATCAGAAATCCTATACCCCTCCATATATCCTTACATATCCCTTTCCAGGAACCTAATTATTGAGTACGCGAACCCTTCGGGCAATTATGATAAACTTAGGGAGGTGCCGGCCCTAAACACCAAAACCGTTAACCCCAAACCCTAATAAGGTTTCGGGTTCAGGGCTTAGGGTTTAGGGCTTCAAAACGCCAAACCCGAAACCCTTAGATAAGGGCAGTATACTCAGGGCACACCTGGTTCGCTTCTTCTTGGAACATCCAAGCCCTTAACCCCTAAACCCCTAAACCCTAAACCCTAAACCCCTTAACCCTAAACCCTAAACCCCAATCCTAAACCCTCAACCCTAAGCCCTTATTAAACCCTAAACCCCAATCCTATGATCCCCAGCCGCCGGTATTCTCCAAATCGAAGGCCAGGCAACGGCCAACCCTAAGGGTCCCAGGACCCAAATAATAGGGTGCCTTTTAAGGGGGTATAGGGGGATATATAGGGATATATAGGGATTATATAGGGGTATATAGGGCAATAACTCAAAACGTTTTTTTTCGAAAGCCCTCCAGCAAATGCGCAAAAAGAGATAGCCCTCGGGATGTATGGGATGAAACCCTAGACCCTAAACCCCCAAACCCGACGGCTTACGATCAACTTGAGGCACTCTCACATTATTTTGCTATGGGTGAGAAGCACTCTTTACCCTTCCCACGAGTTTTAAAGGTTTAGAGTTTCCATAAGGCTACCTGAACCCCAAAAGTATGTAAAATAATAGGCCTAAATCCATAATAATAGCCATGAAGGCCATTACTTTACACACTCTTGGGGGTCCAGGTAGAGCAGACTCCGTGGGGCTGCCGAGGAGCACTCCAATGACGATCGCTGCCTTTCAGGCGGAATCCAATTAAAAACTTGGGCTTACCTGAACCCCAGAAGTATGTAAAATAATGGCCTTTAGGGCTATTATTATTATGGGTTTAGGGCTATTATTTTGCATACTTTTGGGGTTTGGGTAGCCAGTGCTGACTATTGGAATTTCAGATTGTGGGGATTTCAGGGTTGTGGCTTTGGGCTTGGGCTTGTGTTGGGGGTCACAACCGCATCTCCAGCAATGGAGAACGAAATGGAAAAAACCTGGGCAATGAAATGGACACTAGAATTACATAGGGTTTATAGTCTTGATACTGAAATCTTCCCTAAGAGTACCCTCCCCAGATTTGGAACCCTATCAGGCTTTTTAGGCCTCATTCATGCCTATATAATCCTTATTAGCTCCTGAAACCCTGGTACTTATGGGGGCGGGGAGGATGTTATAAACCCTAAACCATAAAATCCATTATCGTGTGCGGCCTAAACCCTAAACCCACAACCCTAAAATCCCTTATTGTGTTGGCTTCTGGCTTGAAACTTCAAGCGCGAGTTCTGCACTTGGAGGCTCTCTTGGCTTAGTTACTCACCAGAAAACTTTATATCTTGTACTTAGGGAGTTTTCCTGAAGTTATAGAGAGATCCTGAAAAGGGTTCAAGGCATGTTCCCTAGTTCAGGGATATCGGACTTTCTGGGTATACTTGGCAGCAGGGACATGGGGCTAATCGTGGGAGCTATTGGGGACAGTAGGTATACTTACTAGGTCAAAAACTCCTTCAGGTAGGGTGTAATATTCTCGTTGTGCATTTTTGTGGTCCTACTTGTCTTCCGCTCCGCAGTCCAGATCTTAACCCCTGCATGACATGATATGTTCTCATTAAATAGGTCATATAGGAGTGCATACGGGTAAGGATAGATGGGGGAGATAATCTAAACCGTAAATCTGGTTTTAAAGGGCTGAACTGAATTGAGTGGGCGTATAGCAATAGGGCTTGGGAATCAGGGGTCTAGGGTTTGAGATTCGGGGGTTTAGGGTTTGATATTTCCACCATCACACAGCTGCAACATCCAACCATAACCCACCCGTAGATTGCCAACACCCTCAAACCAACCCTAAACCCTGAACCCTAAACTCTCTCCTCCCAAGTCTCTGAGACTGACCTGCCTGCGGACGCCCGGGGATACTCTGGACCCCCCCCCAACCCAAACCTTCGATTAGGGTTTAGGGGTTTAGGGTTGGTATCCCCTTCGCCCTAAACCCTAAACCTGGCCCGCGGGGAGGCTCCTTTCCATGATATTGAAAGGGCAAGGGTCTTCGTACGGCATGGATATTATTCTGGGGCTTCACATTTATCATTTTTGCACACAGCAGCTGCAGCTCACCCTTCAGGAATGGCCTCATTCGTCCAAAATCCTAAAACCCAAAACCCTGAACCCAACCC
>CAJNIZ010034869.1:5715-18348 GCA_905231905.1 Symbiodinium pilosum
CTTAACAGCAACCCAGAAAAAGGTTTACACCGGGACTGCACAGGTCTTTGTACCGCAAGACGGTCAGATTATAATAAGAATTATGAGGTCAGCGGTGTGCGGGCGGTCCCTGCTTCTAGCTAAATGAGGCCGTCTTGGAATAGCTCGCGCAAGGCCAAGGTAGAAATGAAAATAGTACAACATCAACACTGAATCTAGAAGTAGGAGACACAAAAAATCACACGCGCAATAACATTTAATTAATACACATGGTCATACTCACTTGCATACATCATCCCTACCTGGCTATACATCATTTTCCTACCTAGTGGATATCAGCAAGTCAACAAGACCCGCCTGCTCTGAAAGCACCATACCATGCTAGTTTAGGGTTTAGAGCTGTCCTTGACGTCAATGTAGCCACTCCGGTCTTCGTCGTAGGCATCGAACTCCTGCAATGCTTTTGGTAACCACTCCCCACAACCCTAAGCCCAGCTCAGCTACTGCTTTTGTGCAGTTCTTCTCTGGCAGGCTGACACCAAAATTCAAGCCGCGCAGATGTGGCATTGTTGGCAAGCAATCTTGACCAAACCTGTTCGAACAAAAGGCTTGCCTCACCAGCCAAAACCCTCCGCAAAGACCTCTAGC
Source organism: Symbiodinium pilosum (assembly GCA_905231905.1). Taxonomy (NCBI): domain Eukaryota; class Dinophyceae; order Suessiales; family Symbiodiniaceae; genus Symbiodinium; species Symbiodinium pilosum. The sequence goes on from CAJNIZ010034869.1 coordinate 6,343, forward strand.
AAAAGGACAGTACCCTAAACCCTAAACCTCTTCAAAAGGCCCCCCTGTGGTCCGGCACTTTCGTGAAAGTTGATCCTGCAGGCCGAAAAACGAGCCCACATGACCTCACTTTTTTTCCTGTTCCCTAGGCCTGGTAAGGAGCCGATGGCCTCACCCTGAACCCTGAACCCTTGACCGCGTGGTTGGATCCGAAACAATGTGGGACCCAAGGCTTGCCTACCCTATATATCTATATACGTATGAGTATATATATTAAGTTAATTTTCCCGTTTTTCGTTGAAGGGTTTGTGTCCGGTATGAAATTTCAGACCCAAAAAGGAACTACATAAGAGGCACTGGGCACACTCACAATAGACTGCAAATCGAAGGCCCCCAGGCATGCCGGATTCAGTCACAAGAGCCAAACAAACACCGGAAGAATACGGAATGCCGGTCAAGGTCTACAACCATGAGGTTTAACGCATATGGTTTGGGGTTTAGGATTTAGGGAAAACGCCCTAAACCCTAAACCCTGAAACCGTAAAGAACTGGGTTGGCCCCTAAAGCCCATTTAAAAATATGAGCATATAGGGTCTCTTATTAAAGCCACTAGGGAAAATATTCGATATTTCAGGGGCCTACCCAGAGAATGGCCTGAAACAAAGAAGGGAATCACCGAAAGAGTCCTCAAAACGAACATGAAACATCACGAAATCCCTCAGAAGTGTGACTCCCCCCAGAAAAATAGGAGTATTGTTCTGCGACCCTTGTCAAGAAGACATTGTGAGTTAAGGGCCCTACACCCTAAACCCTGTTTCCATTTCTTTTTCCGTGCTCTTTTTCAAATTGATTCTCCCTCTTTGGTCCCTAAAATCTTATTCAAGCCTATGTACCCACCACTGGGGACCTTATAACCCAAATTTTGAAGCGCCGGGAAAGTTTTAGTTACTTGTCTTCGGACATGCCCTTGGCTTGCCGATTCGAAAGGTCTCGCCTGCTTGAGGTAGCAGAGATTGTTGAGTTGAATGCCCATCCTCAGTGAACCAAACTAGAGGCATATGAGCCATGGTCTAAACGCCTTCAGGGGTGGTTTTATAAGGGATCACATGGGGCAGTATTATCAGGTGTATTAAGGGGGATACTTGGAGTTTAGACTATAGCACATATAGGGTTTGGGGATCACACCTATTAAGGAGAATCAAATGGAAAAGAACATGGAAGATGAAATTGAAAGCGGGATTATAGTCATAGTTCGGTTAGGCCGCCGCCCAGTAAAAGTGGTATAAGAGGAAAATGTAGGTAAGCTAATATGATTGTCATTATCGCTTTGGGCTATTTTATTCGTGGGTAGAGGTTATCACAGGAAGCAAGAATCAGCCAGGTTGAGCTCCACAAGCCCGCAAAAAAAAGAGTTTAGATCCCATCGATTTTCCTCAAGTTCTTGGAAACATGACCTTGTCAACGTCAAACAAGTTATGCGGAGAGATTCGGAATTCAGAAACCAACGAACCGATATGAAGCTCCACATGGTTCGCACATGTCAGAGGGAAATGAAAGCCTTAACTCATGAGTTCTCCGGTTCTACTACTACCCCTCCCCAGTTATACTACCGTCCATTGGTCCTCCCTTAATCATGAACCCTATATGAATAAACCGCTATTTGGGGGTTTCCCAAAATTAGGGGTACCTTTTGGGGGTCCCCATAATAAGGACTATAGTATATTTGGGTCTATATTGGGGTCCCCTTATTTAGGGAAACTACCATTTAGAGTAGGGATAACTAAACCTCCAAAGCTGAGCAGCTTATCTGCCATGCCCTGGAGCTCCTCTTTGGACATCTTGTAACCTGGGGTTCAGGGTTCACAGGGGTTTTAAGGGTATTTGGTGTACATATATAGGGTTTACAGGGCTTTTAAGGATTCTATAGTGTACAGGGTGTATAGGCTTCACAGGGATTCTAGGGATTAGATCGTGTATAGAGTGTATAGGGTTTACAGGGTTTATAAGTTGTTGGATTTGAAAGCTCCGTCTTGGAGAGATTTGTGGCGGCCCTTAACGATGCTTGAGCTGCTACTCGGAAGATGATGGATAGTTGTAAGTTATGTGTTGAATGGAAGTATCCTGAATCAGCTTGTAGGTAGAGCTGTCCCATTTCAACAGCACGCATACGGAATTATGAGCCTTCAAGCGTACACCTTCTGGATTTGGAGGAACACCCGGGAAGGGCTAGCGACTGCAGTTTGAAGTGGGACGCTTTCACTCCCAAACCAGTAATTTTGGGGATTTCCCAAGATTAGGGGTGCCGATTTGAGGGTCCCCATAATTGGGATTATAATTGTTCAGGGTCTATATTGGGGTCCCCCCGTTTTGGGAAATTAGAATTTGGGTACCTTGTTTTACGCCCAATTACTACGTATCATACTAGGGTTGAAGCCGCCAGGCAGAATTCTGAACAGAACCCACTTCCGTGAAGAAGAGTAGCGCTTCAGGAAGATCTCGTTGATCTCCTCATCCGTTGGACCTCACAATCAGGTCAGAATCAGGGTCTTCCGAATAAAGCTGAAGCACGCTTTAGGGCTGTTTAGGGCGCTACGAGCCACAAGAGAGAAACATGGATCCACAAAAGGCGGGCTTCTTTCCGTTTGCAACAGGCATTTGCCGGGCCTCATGCTTATTTAGGTAAAGTCTTGCTGGTGCTGAAGGACATGTTGGAAGCTGGCGAGAATCACCAGAGCCGCCCTGTATCTGGGCTACAGAAAAAAGGCTGCACAATCCTTCTCTCAGCTCACACGCAACCCCAAACACCTACAGCTTTCTGGGTTCTACCTGCTCATCAGGGGCGGATTACACTCTAACCGTCCGTAATTGGAGTTGCAGGTACATTACCCAACACACTAAACCCTCAACCCTAAATCCTAAACCCCAAGCCGTAAGCCCTGAATCCTAAACTCGAACTTGCGAAGGGAGAGCGCGGGCGCAAACTCTCCGACTGTCCGGCCTGTCTCAAAAGCCAGCTCACCCACCAAATGAGCCATAGTCTAAACTCCTGGTATCCCCTTTGATAACCCCTGTAAGAATCCCCTATAGAACCTGCTTTACGGAGTTTAGACCCTGAACCCTAATCCATAATCCCCTAAATAATCTCTATATACCTCTTGTTAAGGAGTTCAGACTATGGCTCAATTGCTGGTGATGGACTATCTAGGGAGCCCAAACCCCAAATGTATGTAAAGTAGTAGCCCTAAACCTGCAATGACAGCCATAAAGGCCATTATTTCACATACGTTTGGGGTCCAGGTATACCTTAATTCGTATTAGGGATCCTTGTATGACTTGGTTAATCGAGGTACAGTACTGTAATGGATATATTGATCCCCATGGTTTGTCTGGGAAACCTGAAGCCATTTCAAAACGGGATCCACTAACCGAAGCCCTACACCCTAAACCCCTGCACCCTAAACCCTGAACCCTAAACCCGTGGTGGGAGCCAGACCGATGTCATCGTCCAACTCCTTAGCTCAAAGTGCGAGGTCAAGGACCACGGTTTAGGGTTTAGGGTTTAGGGGGGTCATAGTCTAAACTCCGTGCCATAGCAAAAACTTCAAACTCGGGTTTAGGGTTTAAGGTTTTAGTCTACACGCCTAGTATCCCGCTTAATAACCCCTATAGTAGTACACTTTCTGATTACCCCTTCTCGGAATTTAGACTATAGCTCATATAAGGAAGGAGCTGAAAGGCAGGCCAATCACCTAAATAGGCTATTTGAGCCCCAGTTATACCAATTTGCATTCCGATGGCTGCAGGATTGCCGGATGCCTGTCTTGAGGGTCTCAGTTTACTAAAAGCTGGCTATAGCCATTGTTTCAATCAAGCTTTCAGTTCCTAGTTCAATTACCTAGGCTATGTTTCGGGCTCCTAAATTATAAGTTGTAACTTGCCACTAACTACAAAGGACTTTCAAGCACATCATAAGCACCAAGCCCAGCTAGCTAGACGCAAGATGTTGCGGACGTTGCAGTTCTTTCCTAAGGTGTTCAAGTAAGGAACTCCAATCACTCAGGGCTCAGAGTTTAGGGCTAATGGCATTGAAGAACTTCTGGGGGATCTAGGTCAAGCAAACCTGTGATGACACATGTGCCTTCATGGAATTAGCGGAGGAATCCTACGTAACGCAAGACCCAAAACTCTAAACGCCTAAACCCCTGAACCCTAGGGGGGGAGGTCCTCTTTAGCATCATTAATTTCTTGACGCAGTTGCGCGGCGAAGTCTCTCAGAACCTGCTCCCTGGAGCATCATTCCGAGGCCCAATGAATCCTCTGCATTTCCCTATATGAGCCATGATCTAAACTCCTTAGAGGGGGTTAGATAGGGGATTATATACGATTTAGGGTTTAAAGGTTCAGGGTCTAAACTCCTTAAAGGGAGTTATATAGGGGATCATATAATACAGGGGACTACTGTAGAGGTTATTAAGGGGGATACTTGGATTTTAGACTACAGCTCATATCCCTACAGATCTTCAACCCTACACCCTAAAACCTGAAGCCTTATACCCTAAACCCTCAACTCCTAATGCCTACTTGTTGAGAGAAGCCCCATGAACTGCAGCTATAGGGCTGAATCGTCGGAGCCCGCGGATTCTTCGTCGCCCTCCTGCAAAGGTCCACCTACCGTATAACCCCAGCTGCCTACAGTTCCTATGAGTTGCACCTACAATTTAACATGTTTAGGGCTTAGGGTTGGGGGGTGCACCTACAATCTAAGCGGCAGTTACCATCACACAGCGGGAAATTGGAGTTACAGGAAGAGCAAGATACGTTGGTCTGCAAAAGGGGCCCTCAGAATTTGAATGACGCCCATGAAGTAGCCAGTAAAATTATCCTAAACCCTAAACCCTACACCCTAAACCGTGTGACCTTCTATGAGAGCAACACTATTCTTAACCTATGCTGTGCACTCCTAAAATTTGGGTCCATAACTCTCAGAATCAATATGTTGGTTTCCCAAAATTTGGGGTACCTTTTTGGGGGTCCCTATAATAAGGATTAAAATATTTTGGGGTCTATATTGGGGTCCCCTTATGTCGGGAAACTACCTTGTAATGGCCGATAATTACCAATATCATGCTAAGGTCTTTTCAGATACGCTATACCACTGTTCTACACTCGAACTAGGACAACACTGTTGGGAATTATTGAGGTCCCAAAGCCTACCCCATAGCACACTTGCAGAACAGGTTGGAATTTGCAATCTGCTGACTTGTCCGTCTCCTTTCCGGGCTTCTCCAGAATCTCCTGAACACCAAGGAGGTGGGTTTAGGGTTTAGGATTTAGGGGTTCAGGATTTAGGGGTTTAGGGATTCAGGACTTAGGGGTTTGGGGATTCAGGATCTAGGGGTTTAGGGATTCAGGATTTTAGGGGTTTAGGGGTTTAGGTTCGGGATGTAGGGGTTGGGCGCGCAAGCTCTGACGATGCAGTAAGTTAATCACCTCCGCCTAATATTAAAACCCTCCAGTCCCTTGATATTAAATCTCCTCAATGCAGTCTAGTATTCTGCAATCAGAATATTTGATATGTCTGGTTGGGAGGTTACTATTAGGGGAGGGATTGCCTTAGCAGCGCGCGATATGGAGGCGCCTACTATAGTGTCAAGGTCTTGCTTACCTTCACGATCTGGTTCTGGGTGTAGGAGGGTGTAGGGTTTAGGTTTAGGTGCTTGGGCTCACAGTTGAGTCTTACGGGAACTCAAGATCCGAGAGAGCGTGCGTTTGGGTCCCGAAATGAAAAGCAGACAGTCAGACAGTCAGACGCGAAAGGCAGACAGTCAGACAGTCAGACTTGAAAGGACCTGCAAATGACTGTCTGACTGAGTGTCTGTTGTCTGCCTACAAATGACTGTCTGAGTGTCTCACTGTCTCAGCGTCTGGGCGTCTGACTGTCTGAGTGTCTGAGTGTCTGCTACGCGGTTCAGGCCCCATGCCGCGACCTCAATCCAAGATCCTGCATCGGATTTTACGGAAAACGTTTTACGTTCCAGTCCTATAGCCCCAGCCCCCCCAAAACCCCAGCAGTGGTTGCCGAGACCTCATACTTCCTTGGGACAAGAGCACTGACGCTAAGCGGGGCTTGCCAAAGAGGGGTCAAAATGCTGTGCACTCCCGTTGCCACATATACCGCTTGGGGCAGGAACCTGTGGGAACTAAACCCACCAACTCTGTTGCAGCAGTCTCATCTTCCACGACTAGACACAAAAACTACTTAACTCCGCCCTTCCCTAAACCCCTAAACTCTAAACACCTATAATCCCCAAACCCTAAGTTATGTACCCTAAGCTGCTTATGCACCTCCATGCTTTCAAGCCCAAAGCCTGGCGCCCAAAATCTACACCCCACCTCGAGCCCGATACCCATAGTCCCCCTTATCTAGATAGAATATGGGTATCTGGGGATCATTTTTACAAGATAAGGCAAGTCCATATTCCATCTACTTAAGATTAAGATGGACTGTATCCCTAAAGCCCGTTGCAAACCCTCAGCCGCAAATCCCAAACCCTAAGCCTCGTAGTTGAGCTCGCCCGGCGGCACTTCGCTGGTTCCGGTGGCCGAGGCCGGCGCCGCCTCCTCGCCCTGTCGCGCCCTGGGACATGCTGAGGCTATGCGGGCCAGGATGTGTAGGGGTTGGGGGTCGGGATACGGGGTTTTAGGCACTACTCGGCTTTGTTCCCGGGTTGTGGGGTTAGGTCGAGGATTTGGAAAGGGTATGGTTGGGAGCTTTCGCTTTAGTATCACGGCTCCGTCTGATGAATGCCAGCATACAGAAACCTGACCAGGAGCCCCCATGTGCACCCCAAGTGTTCTTCCTAAACCCCAAACCCTTAAAGCTGCTACAACTCCAAGCTTTTGCAGAAAACGAAAGGCTGAAAAGGCCCATGCAATGAATCTGAAGCCGCACATGGACCCCCAACAGAATGCCTTGGGGCCTGTCCATGCCTTGCCACAGTCGATATTAGGGGTCGTAGTCAGGGCTATAGTTCAATTATTAATATTATCCAACTGTTTCAGAGGGAGGGCAGTACTCAAATAATACCTAATTGCTGGTCCCGACCAGAATCCTGACCAGCGCGTCAGAACAAATCCCCCCAAGAAAGACAGAACTACGTCGGAGTGTGAAGATAACCCCTAAACCCTAAAGGCGAAACCCACACTGAAGCCTTGAATCGCATGGCAAACTCTTTGCCCTACGCCCCAAACCCCAAGCCCTCAACCCACAATCTTTAAACCCTAAACCCTAATGCCCAAACCCCAAACCCCAAGCCCTGATCCCTCAAAACTCCTAAGCAGCCACGGCACTGCTCGGCGCCACCACTCTGCTGACCTGCCCGCCAGTTGTAAGGGTTTAGGGTTTAGGGTCAGTTGTAATATGGGGGTTTCCCCAAATTAGGGGTACCTTTTTAGGGGTCCCTATCACAAGGATTATAACATTTTGGGGTCTATATTGGGGTCCCCTTCTTTTGGGAAACTACCATAATTGTATGAGGTTTAGGGTTTGTATGAGGTCATTCAGCGGTTGAGGAACTGTACGGGGTTGACGTTCCTAGACATGATGGTCTCAAGCATGGCCCGTTTGAGCACTATTTTCTTTGGTCGAACCAAATAGATTAGATTCTTCTTATATGTTACGATTCTTCTTATGATAAGTTACTATGCCCACACGGAGACTACAATCTACTCTCACTTTTGGAGAAGCCCATTAAACGTGCATTGAATTAGGGGGTTCCGGGGTTTAGTGTTTGGAGGCTGGAGAACTGCAGAAGCCGTGCAACAGGTTCCCAGGCAATGTCCCAGAAGAACTCCACAGAAAATGATGTTCTCGCTTTGTAACCAGAGATTGCCAGAGATCATATGGCAAACCTATTGCCGAACAAAGGCAACTTACAACTTCAGGTTTCCGGGTCAGTCAACCAGATGAAGCCCCAAACCCCTCAGGCCATCCCTAAGCACTCATCCCTGAACCCTTCATTTTATACAATTTTTGAACCCAGAGCTGTATCCTGTCAGAATCTACACCCTGAACCCTCAACCCTGGCAGCCAGCTCTCTTTTCTTCCCGCTTTTCTCAGTTTCCTCCGGAAGCCTGTCTCTGAGCCCTGGGATGTACACGCTTTATGGCTCACTGTGTTTGGTTTAGGGTTTATAGCCCCCCTTAACTAGATAGAATATAGCTTTAGGTATGTTATAAGATCCCCATATACCCCACATTCTATCTGCTTAAGGGGGACTCTAGGGTTTAGGGTTGAAGGGTTCAGGGTTAAGGCCTTAGGGGTGCCATGACATTCAGTAAGTGGTTTACAACTGTACTAGGAATTTAGGAGTTTAGGGTTTAGGTCAAGTGCTGAGCATAGCTACCAAATTCACAACTGGGGTCTGCCTATGGTTATGGCAACTCCTTTTCTGTAATCCCCTAGACCTATGATGAAATGAGTTGCTCAAAAAAACCTTAGGCTTATACCTGTACTGGAACCAAAAGCTAAAAATGACATCTGAAGAAATCCCTTAACCCTAAGCCCAGAGTTTCAACTGTGAGGGGGGTGTGTTCCATGTACAGAATGAGTTGCCGTAAACAGGGTTAGGGAGCGAGGGTCCAGGTAGCGCATCGGCCTAAATCGAATCAACAGCGCTTTCGGGTGTAGTCAAAGTATACTAAAGAGATAATCACAACAGGATGTTGGCGTATAGTGAAATACGTTTTAAATGTTTTCATGCGCATATGCCCATACATATGCCTAGACGTATGTCCCTAGAGTTCTACTCTTTTTTTTCCTGAGAAATTCACTGAACACGGAAATGTCCTTCAGGACCCTGGTCTCGGATGAGAGCTCTGGGATTCGGCTGACGTGTTCTCATGGCAGTTTCAACTTTTATCGAGTGCCTCAGGTGGACGCTCCACCCTGTAATCGTGACTTTAAGGGATAATAAGGATTCAGACAGTAACACCTTAGGGTCTTATTATGCTCCTATCATGCCACTATTACCGGCTCGGAGGGTCCTCCTAACGAATACCGCTGTGTACGCGCCAATCGAACCGTTGGTATCGCAAACTGCGCGGATACGGACAGAGCTGTAGGGCGGAGACCCTAAATTCAAAACCTTATGGCTTTTGCCAAGAATAAATCTGAGCATGTGGTCGTTCATTTAAGATCCTCTGAACTCCTGCACATCCGTCAGTGTATGTGCTAGACGAAACTTTGGTAACTCATTAAACATCAGGACCCGTAACTTCGCTGGCTGTATCTTGGAGATCCAATGTGCGACATCTCACAAAATTGAGCACATGATTCTTTGGAGTTGTGGGCTCTGTATCGTCCTTGACTGTAGTTTGCCACCTTACGTCAACTACTGGCGATTCGTGAGGAATTAATGAATCTGGGGTACAGCGGCTCGTCATTGCTGTTCTAAAGGTTACGTTGCAACTAGCGTGAGGAGTTCTCTTCTCTGTTCCCTGACGGCCAGCAATGCCCGAAGTAAGGTTTAAACAAGGTTTAGGGTTTATAGTCCCCCTTAAGTAGATAGAATATGGGGTATATGGGGATCTTATTATGATATACCCAAAGCCATATTCTATCTACTTAAGGGGGACTATATCTAGTTTAGGGTTTAGGGTTCAGGCCTAGGTAAGGAGCTCCCGGCTCAGCTCAGAAAGGTGCATCTGAAGGAGCCCGTCTTCGCTGCCTCCTCCGCAGATCATCCGACGTCCATGTTTCAAGGTACAGGATCCTAAGCCCTAAGCCCAAAACCCTTCATGCACTACGAAGAAATGCCTTGAAAAAGGGGAGCCTTTGCCGCAGAACTGGAGAAACCTCTGGAGGCAACATACCAAAACTCGGGCAAGCCGCTCAAACAAAGCAGGCTCAGAAGGAGTCTTGAAGGAACACAAACCCCAAACCCTAAATAGTAGTTTCCGTTGTCTTTTCCATTATCCCTATATAAACCCTATAACCCCAAATAGTAGTCTATATACCCATAGTAGGGTAATTACCCGTGATACAGGATGCAGAACTGTTCTGGCCCTCCATGCTCCATCAAACCCGGCCCCGGAGTCCCTAAGCCCTAAGCCCTGACCACTAAACCTGCAACTCTCCTCTTCTGCCCCTGCTACACTTACTGTGTGTCCTTGTCCATGATCTCCATGAAGACACCTGACCTGAAGCATTCACAGCTTAGTCGCAACTCCAGGGCTCCATGCCGCTCACACTGTTTAGGGCTTCGGGCTATGTGTGCTCGTGTTGAGAATTGTCTACGCTGGGGGGGGGGTAGAAGTCAGAAGGGCTTGGATGGGCACACACTGTTGATGGAGGAAATCTTGCACCACCTTAAGTCCCTAAAGTCCTAAGAATTACAATAGTTTTGGGGTTCTAGGTGGTGCAAGACTTCATCCATCAACAGCATGAAACTCCAAGGATAGGTATTCCTGAAAAACAGCCCGGACAATGTTTCGACACCTCATGAGCCCGCCACTAATCCTCATGAGAAGATGCACTTTCTGAAAAAAGAAGTGCTCTGGGATCCTGATTTTATGTATCTACAGATGGAATGCTACTTAAACAAAAATATGGTACAGCTGCGGAACGAATTGGAACCCTGAAGGCGTTTTGCAACGGCTGTTTTCAAGAATTATTTGGAGAAATCCGAATTCGTGCAACAAGCAGCAAGCTCGCCTAGAGCTTGTTGATCCTCCTCCGCTATCTTCTCATCAGATCGTGCGCTTGGAAAAACCTGGGCCCACGAAGGGCTGCTGGCTCATGTTGCAACACCAAACATATACATTCACCAACGTATAGAATATATAGACAAGTACTATACGCATTGGCACATTCGTCATTACTGATTGGTGTCAATTCTATTGTTCAATGTGTTTATTGAGTGACTTTTTTCAGGATGCACAGTAAAATCTCCTGAGTATTGGTATAATGTTTAAAGCTGGGTTGGGATCGAACTGTCGACTAGATTACGATTTTTAAGCGCTCCAAAGTGTGAGCACCCCACCACCCTTAATGTTAGTTATTCTCCGCAAAAAGTAGACAGGGAAAAGTCTCTGTCGCTCAACTTCCCTAAGGACATAAAAAAATAGCTTCCCCAATGGTCATAAGGGGATCTGTCCTTCACTCACCTGAAACCCCTCAACCCTAAATCCTAGAGTCCTAGACCCCTTCCCCTAAATCTTGCAAGCCCTACATCCTAAAGCCTAAGGCCTGTAGTCCCCAAACTCTAAACCCTAAACCGCCTAAACCCTACATCCTAAATCTTAAACCCTAAATCGTAAACCCTAAACCCTAAACCCTATAAACCCTAAACCCTAAACCCCCTAAACTCCTATAAACCTTCACGCAGGCCGGGTACCCGCGAAGCTCAGAAGCCCCAGGCGGAGGCCCAGCCTTCGGTCGGAGAGTCCACGGAGGCATAGGCCTCCTGGGAAGCAAGGGGCGTTTAGGGTTTTAGGGTTTTGAAGGGTTTTTTGGGGTTTAGGGTTCAAGGGCTTAGGCCTCCTAGGAAGCAAAGGGCGTGTAGGGGTTTAGGGTTTTGAAGGGTTCTGGGGGTGTAGGGTTTAAGGGTTTAGGGATTTAGGGGGTGAGGAATTTAGAGTTTAGGGGAATTCCGAAGTTGAGGGTTTTTGGGGGAAGTTAGGGCCCTTCGGGTGAGGGGAATGTAGGGTTTCCGGCGTCGGGCTCAGGATTTCGGCTTTAGGGGTTGTGGGGGGTCGAGGGCTGCAGGACATTTAGAGCTTATAGGGTTAGGATTTGTTGCTTGGTTTAGGGTTGAGGGTTTAGGGTTTAGGGTTGGTTGGGGGTGTAGGGTGTTAGGATATAGGGTTTAGGCTTCAGGGAGTATCGAAGAAGAGGCTTTCGGCAACTTCGGACAGCATATCAGGACTCTGTGGAGGTGGAGGTATAGGTTTCCAATTTGCGGGCTTGGGTTACCTAAATCTCCTGCAACTCATGGAAAGACAAGGTGGGACGCAGCCTCGTGGACC
>CAJNIZ010034869.1:18448-42004 GCA_905231905.1 Symbiodinium pilosum
CATGGCTATGGAAACTCTTGATTTAGGGCAGATGGCTCAGGATTTGGCATTTCACAAGTCATGAGCACCGGAAGAAGGCTCAACCACCTGGACCTGAAAAGTAGGTAGAATCTTCGCTTTTTGGCCAGCTTTAGGGAATTTAGGGTTTAGGGTGTAGGGGGAATTTGGGCCATCATTCTACAAAGTTTGTGGCTAGCTTTAGGGCTTTGGGCCATTATTTGAAGTTTACATCCTTTTTGGCTCGCTTTAAAGAATCTAGGCCAACATTTTACCACGTTTCTGGCTAGCTTTGGGGTTTGGGCCATCATTCTACATCCTTTTTGGCTAGCTTTAAGAATTTCGTGTCATCATTTTACCTCCTGTTGGTCCATCATTTTACGTCCTTTTTGGCTAGCTTTCGGAATGTTGGGCCATCATTTTACCTCCTTCGGGGTCCAGGTAAAACACGAAACCCAGTCACGACTGCAGCATCCTCACGCTCAGCTCGAGAAACACCTCAGGCAGGTATGTTTCGATTTGAGCTAGAGTCTAAACTCCGAGTATCCCCTCTTATAACCCTGGTAACTGTCCCCCAATGCACCCCCCCTTCAAGGAGTTTAGATTATAGCTCATTTGGACTGAGGCTTCCAGAAGGACAGGGGTCAGGCTTGAAAGATTTGGGATCAAAGGCTAACCCATTCTCCAACCTTCCGCTCCTCTTCTACGGCGCGGCCAAAGGTTCTGAAGATTCGGAAGCCTGCACCCTAGATAAACCCTTGAATGACGTAAATTCGTGGTTTTCCCAAACTCGGGACTCCAGGGAAACGTAGGGATTTTGGAGAAGCTTCCAGATCAACCTTTAACCCAGGAATCCCCCTACCCGTTTATTAAGGAATATACCCTAAATCATATGCGGGATCCCGAAATGATTCCTTCACACCCCGAACGTTAAAGGGGTATTAGGCTCCTTAGAAACCTAGAAAATCCAAGGCGCAGCTCAAGTCTCGAGGAGTGTCGCACATCTCGCAGATGGACAGGGCCACATCGTTGTCCCAGTCGCAGTCGAAGCACGTCCACTTCTCCGACGCCATTGCCACATCAGGTGATTGCCCTAAACCCTATAAACCTTAAACCCTTTGATTCATAGATGTTGTTCCGATGGTCTGAGATTAGGGTTTGATTAGGGTCTGCAGAAGGACTTTGAGAGTTACAGACTCGAGGCTAGCTAGCAAGGAGAGCTTGAATGAAGTGACCTGGCTTTAAGGATTCGAAAGCTTTGATATTTAGTTGAAGGAATTTGCAGGCGGGTAGTTGAAAGGTGGGTACCCTTACATAAGGCTTGTATGAGTTATGAAGCTGATGTGGGGACCCTAGGACAATGTAAGGGCTATGTAAGGCTTATGCGGGGTAAACTGCCCACCTGAAAAACTTGCGTAGATTTAGGGTTTAAGATGGGTTTAGATCTTTAGGGTCAGTGTTGCGGGTGTAAGGGTGTCTGGAAGACTGTACAGGGACCCCCAACACAACTCCTACCTGTCAATCCATGCAGCTACTACTCTCTAGCAGCATTCAGAAGATATGACCCATGAATAGTAGGCAAATAGAACCACAAGTAAACCTCAACCTTCAACTCGAGCCCGTCATGTGGAAGGCATCTGCTATGCTGATTAGGGCCTTGAGCCACACTCATCTTGGGGACTCGCCAAAAATTACCTCTGTAAAATCCAGTTTTGTGCTGAGAGTAGCGGAGAAATGTATGAACTAAAGGATCCTCCTGGCAAAAGGGTTTTCTCTCAGAAGAAAACCATGCAATTTTAGTTCAACGTACGATGACAACGAGCACATGCTTAGATTCACAGGAGTAGGACAGGACTACAAGAAAACCCTAAACCCTAAACCGCGTGGTGCAAGAAGGGGAAGGCGGTCACAGAGTTGCACTTTACAACCTAGAGGCGCATTGAGCGTGCAAGTAGGCTGTTTAGGGTTTAGGGTTTAGGGTTGCGACAGGTGCTTGAGCTGCTGAGCTAATGCTGATACAGTTGAACTTGAAAGAAAATCTTAGAAAACATTGTTTCTTCTGGTTCTAAGCTCTACCACAACTACGACTTAGCAAAGCGGGGGCACCTCCGGCTGGAAATGAGAAACCGTAGAAAGCAACAAAGATGAACATCTAACATCTACCCATGAAAGGCTCCTCAGCTGGCCAAGTTGCCCTTAAAGAAGGCCAGCATGACAAGGGGTCCCATCTAAAGCTATCACATGCCAAATGACAGAAGAGGGCGTTCGGGTACATTCCATAATTTTTACAAGGGTTGCCAGGAAACAATCTTGGAAATTGTGCAGTCTTTCACATTGCAAAAAATGACTGACCCTGAACCCTAAACCCTAAAACCTAAATGAATTGGCCTGCTGCCGCCCCTGTGCCCTCTGTGCGGCGGTGGCGTCGCCGCTTTGCAACGGAGGCATTGGCCTGAGCACTGATATTTAGGGTTTAGGATTTAGGGTTTAGGTTTTAGGGTTTAGGGATTGCATTGGGCCGTCGAGGGGCTTCCCAAAGATGACATACTTCTGGGGCTTGCTATGACAAGATTGTGCATAGGACCACTGTGGAAGTTCAGACTGCGCATTGCAGTGATTTTGGGCGCTCTGTCAGTGCTTCTTTCTTCTTCTTTTTCTGCAGCACGCTGTAGTCGGTTGCTACTTAGGAACTCGAACTCCGAAACAAAATTAGCAAAACATGGATATGCCCCCCGTTAACTTCGATGCTGACTTAACTAGAAATTCTTAACAGCAACCCAACACAGGGTTTGGCGGTTCCTTTTTGCGAAGCCTTTCTTGAGACTCCCCGTGAAGCTCCTCTAAGATTTGAAAAGCTAAATGTTATACCATAGCAACCAATTAAAAATAGCCCTCAACCTGCCCCTAAGCCCTACACCCTAAGCTCTAAACCGTAAACTCTAAACCATAAACCCCCCAAACTCTAAACCCTCAACAGGAAACGGGCCTTGTCTCGGAGCTCTTGCCTGGCAGTCTTCTGGAATCAAAGTATATGATATTAGTATAAGGTTCGAGATATGGGCCCCTAGTATCTTTAGGGCTTAGGGTAAATTAATATGTATTTGTCTCATGTGACCTTTTCTCCAAGGCCCTTAACCCTGGGATCCTTATGTACCTACTCTATGCCCTATGGGGGCCCAGACTTCTAATCCTTGACTTGGATTTGTACGGAGTACGGGATTTATGGTGCAGGCCAAACAGCAAAAAGATCGCTTTGGGGGGGGGGCCTATCGCTTTACAGGGTTTTGGGGTTTTGCACAATGCTCTCATCCACCTCGGGGGTATCTCTCTTGGGGGGGGGCAGTGTCGCTTTAATAGGGTTTTGCGCATGTGCCTGGATTTTATCTCTTCCTGCTGTTGGCTCCTACACGATAATAAAGGCGATCGCTAATAATAAGGGTTTACGGCTTTGGGGGTGTACCTGTAGGATGTTGGGGCTTTGAGCGAGGCTTCAAGGAGGGCTGCAGGGCAAAAGATCTTGGATGGTCAGCGGTTAGGGTCCTTCTGCGGGGTAGTAGCTTGCTAAGATGGAAGGACTCAGGACGGGGGCCAGGTGAACAAATGAACTCATTGGATCTTCATCTTTATATTTTTAGCTACCATACGACAAGCACAACTATAAAAAACAAGGCGCGACAAAGGAACATCAAACCGGCATAACTCGCGCCCGCTACAGTAACCTCCATCAGTCCTGAATCAGAACTCACACCTCAAATCCTAAATCCCTCAACCACGTAGCCGCGCCCACATCCCTACAAGCCCCAAACCCCTAAATCTCAAAACCTGAAACGCAAATGTCTTCCTTCCGAAGCTAAGGCTGGCTCCAACTTCATCCCATGGAAATTTTGCAACAGCCGGATCCTTTGCACTTTTGCCATTGCAGCTTAAGCAATAATCCAAACATAATCCCGGCGGGAAACCTTTTGGCATCCTGGCATAAACTGCGCGAAGCACCCACCCAGTTCCGGTAACACTCCTTTCTCTCCTTAACCCCATGCGAAAGTCCCACAAGGCCTTAACCCTAAATCCCTAAATTCTAAACCCAAAGCCCCTAAACCCTTAACCTGGGTGTCCCTAAATTCTAAACCCTTAACCCCTAAACCCCCTATAAACCCTAAACCCTAAGCCCCTAAACCCTTGACCTGGGTGTCGGTTAAGCAAGCCTGGACCAGGGGTGCGTCATCAGGTCCTCCTCGTCGTCGCTGGAGTCCTCCTCGCGGCCAGCAAGCGCAGCCTGACTTCGATGGTTTAGGGTTTAGGCTTTAGGCTTGAATGTTACTGGGCTGCTTTTAAGGAACTTAAACTTAAGTTGACATATTTTGGGGGGTGTAAGGTAAATAATAAGGCTTCCTTATGACAGCTACTTCATGTATATACGACAGCGAGATTCAAGGATGCAGGGCTTGGGGATCTGGAAGATTTGGGAGCCTCCGGAAATTAGGAATACCATTTGGGGGGTCCCAATAGCAAGGGTTACAAAACTTGGGCAGGGGCTAGCAGCTAGTTCATGGCCTGCAGGCTTGGATTTAGTGCGGCTTGAAAATGGTCGCCTACGTTGCTGTTTACCGTCTGAAGCAATTGATAGACTTTGAGACTTGAAGCAGTTGATGCATGCCACTTGGCAGTCTTTGCAGGTCTTGCGCCCAAACTCCCCTGCTTGGATACCTTTTACAAGACGGCGCGATGCGGAAGGTTCCCACAAGGCCTCGTAATGTTGCTACTATAATCTAAGATGCAGCCCTAATCGAGGCATTACATGCACGAGTAGCCCTTTTCTTTCGGCAATGGCCTGTATAGAGTCATATTTGCTTAGGGCGATGCTGCCGCAAAGCATCACAAGATGCCAAAGTCACAGAAGCACCTAGACAATCCCTCAAGGCACAAGCCCACACTCTCAGGGGTTCTTGGATGTATCCATAAACCCTTATCTTAATCCGAAAATCTAGATCCTCAGGGTCTAGGGTTTAACCCTAAACCCTTGACTCTTAGGGCTTTTAGGGCTTTGGAGTTAAAACCTCCTTGCGGTCCCAGGGTCCCGTTGGTTGGGGCCCTGCTCCAGGAAAGCATTTGCAGCTGAAGGTAGCTCGCTAGGCCGCACCAGAGACACTGGCCTCGGTAGATTAATAGAGCGTTAAGGGCCTCAGTAGGTTTGAGTCAGAGTTTCCGATTTACTGGCCATTGTGCTATGATTATCGCAGGACCTGCGATTAATCCAACTTGGAACCATTTGACTGAAAAGTGGCATTTCGAGTTCAACTTCTCTAGGGTCTAGGGTGTAGACAACGTCAAGAATCGAATGGAAAGCCAAAAACATAATGCACTGGAAGCTGGGATGACCTTGGGATTGAAGGTTTAGGGTTTAGGGCTGTTTAGGGCCACAGTTGGCTCTCAGAGAATTTGGGCTGATACTCTACATCCTCTATAACCCTGACTACCTGAAACTCTTGTGAACTATGGTGCTATCGGACACTGAGGTCATGCAGGATCTTTAGCATCAACCAGAGTTAAAGAGTTTAGTACTTGAGCGCAATTATACGTAGGTTCTAAATACTTATGGACCTTCATGTAGAGTACTTGCTACCTTAGGCGCCTGGATTTCCAACTACGTGGCGCCTCCGAAGTGCCCGAACAAATGTAAGCAGTCCTTCTCATGACCATCGGATCCACTGTTTTTAGATTTTTGGACACCCACAGGTCTTATTTGTGGGATGGCGATTTTGGCAATGGTACTTGTCTAAGAGGCGCACGGGAAACAAGGGTAGCCTCATTTCTACAAGCGGTTTACTCATGTTGGATCTTCATCCGCATCCAGGATGCACTATACCCCGAACCTTACACCAACGACCTTAAACCCGCAACCTTAAGACCCCCAACCCCACATTCATGGCCGTGTTTGCCGTGGGAGCAAGCTGGTTGCTCATGTGGTCCTTGATGCCCAACCCCAGCCCACCTAAACCGCCATAGACCCTGTTGCCATGAAGGCCCGAGGGGCTGTGTGTTGGGCTTCTTGGGCTGCAAAGCCAAGACCTGTGGTTGAAATTTTCAGGGAGTTATCCTTTGTACCCTTGGGGTTTGTACCCTTAGGTTTTGGGCCCCTAAACCATGAAGTATGGGCCTTAATGAAGGTATTTGGGACCCAAAACGTAAGGTTCCATAAATTTCAGGGTACAAACTTAAAGTCTATGAAAATTACGGCTTCATGAATGGGTAGCCATATGTCGAAACACGAATGTTATCTACAATTGTAAGTACAAATTTAGAGAACTGCTTAGTTTTTCAAGCTTATGGGGAGTACTACATGGCGCTTTGTAAGGAGTTTTCGTGTTTAGAACCTAGTGCAGCGAACAAAGAGAACGCGCCTGGTTGCCAACGGTGTACTTGTAGTTCCTGGGCACAACCTACACCCTAAACCCTACAACATCGCTGGGGGACCGTTCTTTCACCAGTCCTTACCCGGGGACTCTAAGTCTATACATAATACCTACATGGGGCTCTGAAGTCCATAAATAATACCTGCACTGAGCCCTCAAGTCTATAGATGGGACAGAGATGAAGCATTTGTCCGCAGAATTCGTTAGGAAATCTGGACGCACGATTATTGCCTTACCGCCTGTTGGGACTCTAGCATCCAACAACCGCATGCTCCCCATCCGCAATGCCCCACACATCGGTGGCGTCGTTGCTCAGTCCACACGGGAAGAGACTAGGGAGGTCGAACTTGTGCTTAGGGCAAATCAGTTTGAAAGTTAGCAGAACTCCCCGGACCCATACACCATCTGGCATGAGGATTCGATGAATGTAGAAGGACAACTCCGATTGAAGACTCTGAGAGCTTTTTTCTTGTTTTCCGGCCATGGGCCCTAAGCTGTACATCTAAGAATAGGAGCGACTTGGCTAGGTGGAGCGATCACAAGCTCAAAAGTAGATTGCCGGTCACTGTCAAATACAAGATACAATTTGGCTGCGTCGCGCCGCCAGCAACCAGAATAATAATCATCATGCTGGTCAGAATCCTGGTATTCACTCTTAACAAACGATAATAGGAACCAACGTTTCCGACAAACCCCAATGCATTATAGTAGTAGTTCGCATGTTCTTTTCCATTATCCCTAAATAAACCCAATATACCATAGTAGTCTGCATGTTCTTTTCCATTGTCCCAGTATAACGCCAATGTACTATAGTAGTCTCCATTTTCTGTTCCGCTATTCCTACAGTATATAACCCAAATATACTACAGTAGTCTCCATTTTCTTTTACATTATCCCTATGAAACCCCAATATACTATATAGCAGCCTTGCCAATATTTCGAAGAAGGACCCGCAGTGTCTTGCAGCATGGGCTCTTGGTTGGGGTTCGGAAGTGCCGGGCATCCTTGGCATCGGGGAGGAAGTCCTTCCACTGCGTCAAAGTCTTCTCCACCTGAATTGGAGTTTCGAGCTCTGACAGATTTCCCCTACGTAGCCCATGAACATGATACCCTAATCCTGCGCCCCTAGCACTCCCAGGGCCTCGGGATTTTGCGAAACCATTTTAGTGCCGAGGGTTGCGGGGAGGCCGTCATGCAGATCCCAAACACGAGACCCTGATTACAATCCCCCTGATGTAGAGAGAATATGGACTTGCCCAATATCATAATAAGATCCCCCAAAACCCCAGTCTATCCACTTCAGGAGGACTATACCCCCCGCCCAGCCCTCAATCCTCGACCGCGAGTTCTTAGAACTGGATTTCGGACACCAAGGCGCGTAGGTGAGCCACCCAAACCTGGGCGTCTTTAGGCACAACGCAAACTGAAACCCGGAGGGTCCAAATGCCACACGAGAAGGTACTCGGGATGTCCTACTACCTAGACCCTCCAACTACCCTCAATTTAGGTCTAAGTACCTACTATGAGGAGCCATATAGCCCCAATTAAGTGTACTAGGAATGTCCTGGTAGGAGTTCTACCAGCTTGAGAAGAAAGAGTGGCATAGCAGAAGCAGGTGTTGGCACGGAAATCGTAGTGGTAGTGCTGGTCGCAGCAGTAGCAGCGGTCGCGTAGCCGTAGTGGTGTTAGGAGTATCGCTCGACCGAAGAGCAGCAGCAGGAAAAATGATCAATCATCCTCGAATACTTTCTGGCCGTCAGATAGTCAGATGAGCTTTCATCTTAACTCCTAGCATCCCCCTGAATAAGCCTTCTCATACTTCCTACCATACAATCCCCTCTACCCCCCTTTAAGGAGTTTCGACTATAGCTCAGGCAGCGGTGGACCCTAGGCAAGGATCAGACTGTGCCTTGCATGTGGTGCAACCCAACACTCAAATCTAAAATCCCTCAGCCGCGCTCCCCTGCAAGCCCCAAACCCCAAAATCCCAAAACCCCTAGATGCCAAAACCTGAAACGCAAACATCCTCTTTCTGAATTTGGGGCTGGCTCCAAGTTTAGCATCTTGTTTTATCACTTTTATCTGCGCAGTCAAATTTGCAACAGGCAGATCCTTCGCACTTCTGCTGTTGCAGAAGCATTCTACGTAGGCCCTAATGCCTGAACAAAACCGGAATCCTCAATCCTAAGCTCCAACAGCCTCAATCCATAAACCCAATCCCAACATCCTACGCCCCCAAAACCTTCAATTCCTACACCCCAAACGCCCCAAAACTCTCAACGAAACCCTAAACCCTAAACCTAAACATCCCTGAAGCTTCCTTCTTCCTGCGCCCAGGAGCAGGTTTTCGCCTGTGCTACCAAACTCTGGAGCTGCCTGGCCGCCAAAGCCGCGATTTTCCTGGGAAAGTGGCCGGAAAGGATTGTCAAATTGGTCTAGGGTTTCCAGGTTTGGGGATTAAGGATCTAGAGGTTGAGGGTTTAGGGGTTATTTGGGGGGCTCTATGGTATAGTTGTATGGGGATATAGAATGAGTATAGGGGTCAGTATAGAGGTTGTATTGAGTTCAGGCTTTAGGGGTGCTGAGGGGTTGTGTAGGGTTTGGTGTGTAGAGTTATGCAGGAGTTAGATAGGGATACACCCATAAAATAGCAAAACAAATGGAAAGTATATGGACATGAAATGGAAACTAAGGTTTGGATAGGGGCTTTGTTACTTACCTCTGGTTAGCATCTAATGCAGGAATGGAAAAGAAAGTAGAAACTAGTATACCGTACGATTGGAGGTATTCAGGTACTACTATAAGAACCTATTCATTCATCCACTGCTAACTAGAGGCGAGGAAAAGGACATCCTGGTTCAGGGGTTGGGCATAAACGGTAGAGGATTCACGTCAGGGTCTCTGGGTTGGGGTGGAGGGCTTAGGGATTAGGGTTAGGTAAAGGGTTTAGAGTTTGGGGATGAGGGTTCAGTTTGTAGAGATTGGGCTTCAAATAGAGTTCATGTCTGTTGAAGCATTTTTGAGGTTGGGGTGTAGGGTTTATAGGGTTTACGTGCTAGGGCCTAGGGTAACTACGGAGATTATGTGGGAGCAAGGTGCAATACTAAGATTATGTAGAAACTGTAAATGGGTTACCAGAACCTCATATCATGAGCCATAGTCTAAACTCCGAGTATCCCGCTTAATATCCCGTATAGTAGTCCCCTATATAACCCCCCCTTTAAGGAGTTTAGAGTGCAGTTCATATAGCATGAGATGCAAGGAGCTGAGCTGCAGATGGATCGAAAGGGAGTTATGGCTTCAAAGGGTTTAGGGTCAAGGGTCAGATAGGATCAAATCGGCAGACAACTTGCGGGTTCTGTATGGATTAGAGTCCTTTCGGATAGTTGGTATCTCCTGGCCTTCCACCGCAGAAAGCTCGGACTCTGAGACACACCTACATAGATAGAGCTTTGCATGGCTAGACTTGGCTTTAACATCATCATGAACCGCAAAAAACTTCGGGATGCTTATATTAAAGAAAACCATAATTGACTAGCGAAAACTGTTTTGAGATTTTCTACAATGGACGGGTTTCCGGCCACGAAGAAATGGTGGGAAGGGAAATGCGTCCTGCTAAGGTTGCACGGGGTGAAATGATTATTGAGTGCTCATGTTTCTGAAGGTGGTTTGCCTTTATGTCTGTTTTTCGGTCATGGTTTACTATAGAGATCCTTCATGGGAAGCCAG
Organism: Symbiodinium pilosum; assembly: GCA_905231905.1. Classification (NCBI taxonomy): domain Eukaryota; class Dinophyceae; order Suessiales; family Symbiodiniaceae; genus Symbiodinium; species Symbiodinium pilosum. The sequence continues at coordinate 28,585 of CAJNIZ010034869.1, forward strand.
CTGCATGGTTCGGGTGTGGGATGCTTAGGGGAACATTAATCCCTCTCCAGATGATAATACACCCAATGACAATAATTCAATACAATGCCCCACACCTCCTAAAAAAATACACGCCCCCAAAATGTGGGCCCATCAGGACCCCAAGGGATGCGTTGAGGATTAGGGCCTATGAGGGAGTACAAAGGGATTTTTTGGGGAAATAGACTAGCATACGCCTCATCGTCACCCGTAACGGGTCTTCGCATAGAAGCCTTGATCGAATCCAAGATGTTTATATCATTCATGTAACCCTTTTTTATGATAACGGGGTTTAGGATATAGGGTTCAGGGATATGTGAGACAGACCATGTTCTCAATGCCTGAAGCCCTAAGCTTCATAAGTAAGTGCCATCCCCTGAACCTTCAAGTAGACCTTAGAGCACTTGAAGCCGCAACTGGCCAGCTGAATTCCCAAACCCGACACCGCTCTTCACATGCATCATCTGTGGAGGACTGGCTAAGCTCAGCAATACCTTATAGTCCCCTCAACTTAAGTAGATAGAATATGGCTTAGGGTATAATAATAAGATCCACATATATCCCATATTCGATCTACTTAACGGCGACTATAAACCCGAAACCCTAAAGAACCGCAGGTACCCACAACTGCAAGCCCTGACCCCAGATTGCCAAGCTGACCTTCAGCGTCCACGCGCCCAACATTCGGGCTTGGGACTATGCGGCTTTGGCAAGCGTAGATGTAGTGCGTATAGGCTTGGTAAAGCACATTGGTGTTTGGGCTATTTTGGGCTCTAGCCTTACACCCGTACCCCAAGCCCCCAAACCTCCAAAACCCCGGAGCCCTAAAGCCCTAGGTCGTGAAGCCTACGACATTCTGCCAGGTGTCCCGCTCCACCGTCTTTAGGATGGTATGGATTACGGGCCTGTTGCTGTAGTCTCGAAGCAAAAGTTGGAGGGGTTCCAAAGTTTGAGGGTCCCTCTTCTGGAATCTCCGTCATGAGGTGTAGAAGAGTTGAGGAGACATGAGATATGAGGAGATGTGAGATACAAGGTGCCTTCTTCGGAAGTGGCCACATAGGACCCATGACTACAGTGGCGAAATCGGTGACTGATATAGGATTGGGGCGACAGCGAGAGCAAAACCTGGGTTTTGGCCCTATATTGTAGCATATTGTTCGGTCTGCATCGTAGGCCCAAGTCCCCCGCAGTGTAAGGCAGGCCATACCATTTTGCCATACTCCAGGCTTGCCTGGACATGTTGCCTCAGTTCTCCCAGAGGTTCACGCAGGGATGTGAAGGCCTGTGTGCGATGAGGAAGCCGGCTACCTTTTCAAGAATGCACACGGATGCCATCAAATCCTACGGGTTGCACTGCACGACTGCATGCAGGCGGGGCGGTACTGTCTGTTGATACTGAGAAACCTGCATGACATTATTATACCATACTATACCACAAAAGAATTCCACAAGATCTAAGGTCATTTACTGATAATCATGCAAGATTTTTAGTATCCACCGTGTTGAATGCGCTCCTAGCACAACCGCGGCTATTGCCATGCTTCTCAAAACTACTACTGTTGATGGAGGCAGGAAACCTTTCTGCACTTAAAGCTTAGACCCTAAAACCTAAACCCTAAATCCTAGACCCTAGAACCTAAGCCCTGAATCCGAGACCCGAGAACCTAAACCCTAAATCCTAGACCCTAAATCCTCGACCCTAGGTAGGAAGCAACCTGCAGGCACCCCTTCACAACAAATCCCCTCTCCCAGAATGGGTCGCTGGACTCTGGTGGGAAGCCCCTGGTTTAGGGTTAAGGGGGGTAGCTCCCCAAAAGGTTTATACACGCGCATCGCACAACAGTGCAGGCACGGCAATGTTTTGGGTTAGGGTCTATAGGGTTTAGGATGGCGCAGGCTTCTTAAACTGATATAAGCTATAATCTAAACTCCTGGTATCCCCCTTCAAAACCCCTTATAGTAGTCCCCTATATGATCCACTACATTAGCCCCTTTAAGCAGTTTAGAGTCTCCTATAGCAGTGTAACATGAAACTGGGCCTGCTAGATGGTCTGACATCGCAAGGGCAGTTGCTTCCTGATATCAAGGTTTAGGGTTTAGGGTTTAGGGCCCACTCCTTGCTTCAACCCTGATTCCAAGGACTTTAGGAGGGACCCCTAATAGGGACCCTTGTAGCTTATGGGGGTTAATATGGGGACTACCCAGGGATATAGGGGTTATATACTGACTACTATTTAAGGGTTATACATGGTAATGGGATTAAGGGTCCCCATTAGGGATCCCTCCTAAAGTCCCGAGAGATAAACCCCACGAAAGACGTGCTTTATCTTAGCGAGTTATCCTCTTAAACCCTAAACCCCATCTTCTTTTTCAAGAACTTGCCGGCTGCGGCTAGTTCCGCCCCCTCCTGGTCTCACGGAGTGCGGAAAAACTAGCAGCCATCTCTACGTTCTTTGGCCTGCCTTTCCCTGCATGGCTGTCTTTTACCACCAGGGCATAAGAGGCCAAACGAACTGGCAAGATCAATGTCCTCCTACACAAGAACCTGCTGGCTGTGAGTAATTCGGGAATGGCAGCATGAAAAGCAAATCTGAAACTACCACGTATATAGGGGCTGTGTCACGGCTACTGCGCTATAGGGGTTCATTGCTGCATTGCCTACTAAGAACCAGTAAGTCATTGTCCCCTCCCCCCAATACTAACACCTGCTTACTAGACACAGCTAGCAGGTAACATATCAACCTCAAACCCATGAACAGGCTATCATTCTACATACGTTTGGGGCCAGGCACGGCTTGCTACCAATGATTCTTACGATTCTACGCGTTTTCCAAGGCCCTGAGCCCTGAACTCTTCAACCCTGAGCCCTTCAACCCTCTCCCCTGCAAACCTAAACCCTCCAAAACTTAACCCCAAAACCCCGGCCCTAAACACCCTAAACCCTAAACCTTTCAATCTTCAAACCCTGTAGCTGCCCAGGGCCTGCAGCGATCGATAATCTCTGACTGCTGAGCCGCCTCCCATGATGTTAAGGGTTTAGGGTTAAAGATTTAGGGATTAAGGTCTGGGGTTAGGATATACAGAAATATGGGGTTCTATCAGGATGTATAAACGGAGACCACCCTCATGGAGAACGACATGGAAAGTAGGGTGATATGTGGATTCCATAGCGATATATCGCAGGGAATGGAAAATGGAAACTACTCCGTTATTCAGGGTTCAGGGTTTAGGGGGAAGAAAAGGGGCCATATAGTAGGGAATGGGAGAGAAACTCAAAACTGTGATATTATTTAGGATTTGGGGTTTGGGGGTAAAAAAACAAGAGCTGAAACTACTCTGTCCCTGAAGCCTAAACCACTTTAGGCTTAGGGCTGAGCCGCCTGCCACGATGCGGTTTAGGGTTTAGGGTTTGGGGCTTACAGACGTGCAGGCAAGGCTTGAAGTTGAAGGTGTGCAGTGTTTAAAGTTTTGGGTGTTGTGGTTTACAGGTCCGGATTGTATGAGGTTGAGGTTATGTAGGGCCATATAGGAATGATAAGAACAAGTAGGGACTATATGGAGCTAAAAAAATTTTGTCTGGAATGCATAGCTATGTACATATTACTTTAAATGGGAACGATTGAAACTTCTGATTGCATATGGCATATGGGTTTGTAGGGCTCAGTGCTGGTTGAACCATGTGAGATTATATGCTTCTTGCAATCAGCCACAGCCCGAAGGAAAATGCAATCTAACCCTACGTACATTGTCGACTGTAGAACCCTAGGCCCTAAACCCTACATTAGCGGCTGTAGGACCCGAAAAGAAAGAGATACTCATGCTGGGGTCAAGGTAGCATAAAGGGTTTAGGGTGCAATTCCAAGGAAACCCTATCTAATTGACTATACACCCTTAACCCTATGCAGATCAGACTCAGCTACTGGGTCTGGACTTGACAAAGCAAAATCGGGGTAGCAGCTTAGGGTTTAGAATTTTTGGTGGCTGAACCCAGTGAAACCATATTACTCTTATAAAATTGGGTCCTTGTGGGGTGGATCACGCTGTACACCCAAGCTTGCCACATGGATCAGAGCCTCCCTTTCTGTTTTATTGAACCTTTTCTCCTAAGATAGTTCTGGGGAGATACCGATTAGGTACGGCCCTATAGCAAGCTCTGTCACTCGCTAACATCTCAACTTCCTCCACCAATACATCCATCCACCATCAACCTGGACATTTGGGACCCAAAGCCTAGGGTTACAAACATTAAGGGTACAAACTCAAAGTCTTTGGTCAATAACATGTGAGGCCTACGAGCTGTGACTTGCCTACCAATGGCGGGCACCATGGTGAAGCTCCAAAAGCTACTGGGTTGCACTGGGTTCAGCCGCCCAAAATGCTAAACCCTAAAAACCCTAAATCCTAAACCCTAAGCACTGCAACATAATAGGCAGGCTTAATTTGCCACTTCCATTGCAAGCCTCAGTATCGGAATGCACATTCAATTGCCCTTGAACCCGTGTTTGCAAAATAATCCGCACTGCAATGCTCTCACCTTTCGTTAGCTAGGAATGGAGGAGAGGATCCGTATAATAGGCCCTGCATAACTCATAGTTTCCACTCACTTTTCCATTCCTGCATTCCCGGCTTACCAAAGGTAAGTACTGGGCGACAGTGCTCAACCATCTTGATGGAGGAAATCTTGCGCCACCGCATATGAACTGTAGTCGTAACTTAACTCCTTAAAGGGGGGATTAGAAAGGGGATTTATTGTAGGAGCATTGTAAGGGTCCTTAAGACGGATACTAGGAGTTTAGACTATACTGCACATACCAGGAGCCTCCCTGTATCCTTGAATAGGGGTAGATATTCCTAGTAGTGCATATTTAGGCTAAAGTAGAAGGCAAGAGGAGGGTCTAGGTACCCTATACCAAAATAGTTGTAGGATTTTCGTGGATCCTAAGTAGTGCAAGATGTCCTCCAGCCACCGCAGGAAACTACCATATCTCAGCCTGAAGCTTGTTATCCTCCGTGGCGGCACCTGACCAGCAGACATGTTGGCCCTCAAAGTAGATAAAATAATGCCCCCAAACTTACTGGATTGCTGTTAAGGAACTTAAATTAAGGTACCAAAATTGCTATATATAGTAGTTAATATGTTTCCCTAATATAGTAATTTAACTTAAGTTCAGCAACCCAGTGGAATAATGCCCCACAACCTTATTCAAACAAGCTGGCAAGGCTGTTGTTCTACATACTTTGGGGATTCAAGGGGTTGAGATGTTGCGCTGCTGCTTGACAAGCTTCTGACAAGCACGTAGCAACATGATTGGATATGCTGTGGGTGTCCGTGTCTTGATATCCCTGGCAGTTTGCGATGAGGATGGCTCCTCTTTGATACGTAGCTCAGCGGCACTGGCCCGAATGCTGAACCCTAAGGCTCCAAGGACCCAAATAATAGGGTTATAGGGCCCAAATACCATTAATAGTACATTATTTGGGCCCTATAACCCTATTATTCAGGTCCTTGGACCCTTAGGGTAATATTCGTGAATGACTGTGTCTCAGACCGAGCCCTGCACCCAAGACCACCGCCTAAGCTTGATAAGAAAGGTTGTCGTCAATAAGATTGGCGCATCCTAACCCAGGCTTTCCCCTACCACACGCCGAAGCAAATAGATTCCATGTAACAGATTTCCAGAGCATGATAGAACAGGGTGGGCCTGAATTTTGAAATTCCCACGCCTGGCCTGTGCTCTCTATCTGAGCATTGAGATCCGTCAGCGCCAACACCCGCTTCTTGTCACCTGAGACATGGCTTCCGGCTTGTTTCTCTCCGAAGCCCGGGTTTAGGGTTTACCTGGAGCCGAAGTAGGTAAAATAATAGCCCCAAACCCCTGAACATAGCCAAAAAGGCCAGTCTAAATCCTAAACCCTAAATACTATAGCTTCCATTTTCTTTTCCATTGTTCTACATCCTTTTGGATTTCAGGTAGGGTTTAGGGAAGCCCTCTGCATCTTAGACCCCTTCCATCGTACCGTCTGGTCACCCCGGGCGTGGCCTCTAGCCGTCCTACCGTAGCAGGAACCCAACCGACTCACCATAGGGCCTATAAAAACAGGGCCCCGCTTTGGGAGTCCCTGGAATAAGGATTATAGTAAGTTGAGGTCTATATGCAGACTCCCTATTTCTGGAAACCTCTTTACAAAGACGACTGGAGGAATCCATTCAGCCCACCCCAGGTAGTCAAGCCCAAGAACTCTCAGCTTCGATCTCTTGCTGGTTGGCCAGCTGGTCCTAGGGTTTGGGGTTTGAGGTTTAGGGCTTTGACACAAGAATGATGATCGAACAACAAAAACTCTTGTTGAGGGCAATAAAACTGCGAGCCCGTAAGGAGAGCTAAAGCTGTACCTCTCGTGGGAAGCTAAACAGCGCTGCAAGCGCTTACGCTTTTCGGGCTTTACCCTGCAAGCGACTCAAAAAGCTCTATGACGGACTCATGTCAGGACCCCTTCTAAGCTTAAGAGGCACACTATCCAGGAATCCCCAGGGCTCCTAAAGGCCCGTACTTGAGAAACTCCTCGATCCGGAAGAGGGACTGCTTGGAGGTTCAAGGTATGTACTGATGCATTGACCTAATTAAAGCCATATTAGGCGACTTAGGAGGCTCATACTGTAATTGTTTAAAGACATCTATACTTGGGTTAAAAATTCCCATAATCCGTAGACCCTAAACCCTACATGTCCTTATAAGCCCTTGGAAGGGCCCTATTTAACCCGCATCATTGCAAAGGTCTCTCCATGATGATAGGACTGTCCAAAGACCCCTACATCTCCGCAGCACTGGCACTGCGAAGTTCTGTGAGCGACCCTCTCCCAAACGAACAGGGAACCGCAGAAAGCCCCTTGGGGTCATGCTAGAAAAGAAATGAAACATAATGTCTAAGTTATTCTAGGGGTCCATGTACTGAAGAATTGGGCACTTGGTATCTAGGTACAAGTAATTCTAGTAAAGGTTTTGGGGTAAGTATATGATTATTGGGACCCTAAACCCTAAACTCAAACCCCAAACCTTCTCTCTCTCTCCTAAACCCCAAAACCTTGAGGGTTAGCTTGGGGGGACATCGCACCCTGAGTCCTTCAGCTGGCGGTTCTGTTTATCCAGGGACTCGATCTCTCGGTTGAGGGCGTTCACCTTACGGAGCTTTGGCTTAGGTGGACCTTATTCCCTATGTAGGGCTATCTAGATACATGGGCAAATATAGATATATAGGGTTATATCAGGATATATAGGGATATATAGGGAGAATGGAAATGAAAATGGAAGCTACTATTTAGGGTTGTGGGGTTCAGGGTTTAGGGTTATGGCGTAGGTGGACCCCCCACCCAGTAATAGTAACGATACGGGATAATAAGGGTCATATTAGGGTCCTCTTGTATTCCTATTATGCCGCTATTACTGGGTGGTCCTCGCCTCCTAAACTATGGCTGGGCAATCTTAAACTTTCTGGTTCTTACGTAGTATATGGGAGTATCATTTCACATCCCTCCAAAAGTACCCCTCTAGGGTTTGAGTAACGAGGACCGAAAAGGGCTGGATGAAGAAAGGCCGAATTGGATTCTAAACCTGGCCCCTCCTAGTGGGGAAGAAAGAAGCCATGGAAGCTACAAAAACACAATTTGGGGGTGGGGCTCAAGGTGTAGAGTTATAAGAAATGAAGGAATAGGAAAAGAGGACCTAAACCGGCCCTAAACACTAGACCGCATGGCAACGGATCCCCCTTTAGAGACTACTACAAGGATCCATGCCTCCGCTGACGACGACTACCAATAAGTTAATCCAGGGGAAAACATCGGCATGGTCAAGGCTGCAAGGTTCAAGAATTTCCGACCACTGGTGGAGGGAAATGCACAAAGTGGTCAAGTCCAGGATGTGAAGTTTGAAAGTACGTAATCTCAGTCTTTGGGTGTTTAGCCAGCTCCCTCCGGCAAAAGGCTTCTAAGAAATGCAGCGTGGAATTTCTTGACTCGGAGAGGACCCGCCCCAGTGCTGCACAAACCTTCCGGCTTCAATGAACCCAGTTCGCCTAAACCCTAAACCCTAAACCCTAAACCGCATGGCACATCATATTGATGCAACTCAAGTCTTCACGACACGGTACCTAATCGCAGCATGGGCTTGGATTTGTGTAGCCCTATACTTCCACCAAACTTCCGTCTAAAGCCAAACCACCCGGGAGGGCGCCACTTCAATTGCCTCTCTAGCCTCACCCCTATGTGGGGGGGGCGGGGCATCTGAAACTGCTTGCATTATGCAAATTCAGAAGTCAGCATTCGGCATCTAAACAATTTAAAATGGCGTGCCTAATGTTCACCGCATATCATGTGGGCAAAGGGCGTATGTCAGCAAACTGAAGTTTCGCTGCTCCAGCGCCACGAAGATCTTGACCTCAATATGTGCCAAGCCTTTTCTGTGGGGGCATTTGTGTTTAACGCCTTCCTGGAGGCATATTTTAATACTCTGAGTGAGGAGAATGCCCTACCCAAGAGGGCTGCATTCGCAATCCGGGACGAGCATTACGCAAGTCAGGATGGCTTTGAACGTAGTCCTGTCTTCTGAGCCTAGAGCCACCACCACAAAACATCAATGCAACCAGTCTTCCGCAAACCAGAAACCTCGAAACCTGGTTTGTATGCACCCATACACTGCTGTACGCGGCATCGCAGCAGTTCGGACTTGACAGTACTGGCATGGATTGTTTATCCGGGCTTCACGGTAAGGGCGCGGATTGATTGCGTGTGGTTTGTTGGGTGACAGATGGTAGCTTTCATAAATAGATGGTAGTTTTCATAAATAAGGGGCCCCAATATAGACCCCAAAATACCATAATCTTTGTTATAGGTAACCCCAAAAATGTACCCCTAATTTTGGGAAGACCCCAGATACGCGCACATCTCTTTTAGGTGCGGCACGATCTCCTCAATGTCGGAGATCCCGGTGGTGGACTTGATGGTGGCAAAGGCCTGGGAAGTCTGCTGTTGGGGCGGGTTCAGGGGTTCAGGGCTGCCGCCCAACAAAGGGGGTCCATGCAAAGAAAGGGTCCTCTAAACAAAGCCAGGTTTTGGAGCATAGCGAAAATGACACTCGCTCTGTCTCTCTCTCTCGCTCTCTCCCCATCTGTGTGCATGCCAGTGGCTTCCTTCATGACTTTCCCAGGGACTACTGCCATAGCTAAAAGACTTGGCTATAGCTGTTCCTGCACGGGTACTGCCTTAACTCAGGACACCCAGCCTGCTCGAAGACTTCGATATTCTTCTGGTGCTGGCGGATATGCCTCCAAGACCCAGACTTTGCCATATTCCAAACGAAAAATCTGCTACAGATTTGCAGATATTGGCATGCAGATCCTGGGCTTCAGCTCTACAATATCAACTCGCACAGAGTATGCTTCCAATCGCCGACCTCCAACCCAATAGCATATAGTGCCTTTTCAACTTGCCACGAGGAGACTGAAACTTCAACAAAGGCATGGTCCTCAGCATAAGCATCTGACACACAAGACAGCGGCTACATCCCGGGCAAGACACAGACAGATAAACAAAAACACTGTCACTCGCGTAGCTACACTCGGAGCTCAAGGAACCAGAAATACAGGACTGACCCGCATGAGGTAGGATCTGGATTCACGCCCATTCCCTGGTCCTCGCTTGCACAGCCAAACATTTACATGTAAAAGCGCCTGTGTGTGGAAGGACACCATGTCAAGCCAATTACAGCCAAACGATACCTGCCCCTCCTCCCCAACAGTATCCAACAATATTAACAGAGCTCGAAACACAAATATGTGGAATGTCTGCCCTAATCCCCTTATTGCATCGGGGTTCGCACACAGCCAGAATACAAGAAGCTACCTCTATCTCATGTTGTTCACAAAATTAGGGCCCCTAGACCCTAAACCCCTAAACCCTAAACAGTTGTGGAATAGGGATCCCGGAGCTCTGCTGCATAATGGGGTTTTTTGGGGACAATGAAGGGGTATATCGGCTTTAGGGTTTTTTAGGGAATATGTAGGGGGTATATTGGGGTCATGGGAAAGAAAATGGAAACTACCATAGTACACATGTATATGTTTTAGTCTAAGGTTTATGCCGAAACATTTACCAAAGCCTAGAAGCCCAGAACCCACGTAACCGCAAACCCAAAGCCTTCTCTGGATGGCGTTCAAGAAAGCAAGCCTGAGCTCTCCAGTTGCCAGTTGGGCAACTCCGCCCTACACCCTAAACTTGTTCATAGTGAGTTTTTTGGATTGTAACGGGTTATCTACGGGTGGACTGAGGTTCTAAACAAGGGTCTAGGAAGGACGAGATTCCTGATTGTTCAGGCTTCTACATGTCTTCGTGGTTGAACCCAGAAAGTACCCCACCACCCGAACCGCAGACTAAGTCTGTAAGTTGTGGATAGGCAACTTGAGAATTCGCCGCATGACCAACGTGGAGTTGAAGTGCTCCTCCTCATCGGCCTTGACCAAGCTAACTTGAAGGTTGTAGATGTGTAGTGCGCGGCTTAAGCTTCGGGGTCTGGAAACTGGGACTGCTTGGGTTGCTGTCAAGGAACTGAATTCAAGCTACTATATTGGATTGGGGAAGCCATAACAATTATTATATGTTCTCACTCCGGTAACTTAATGTAAGTTCCTTAACAGCAACCCAGTTCAGGGCTTAGTACTTAGTGTGTGGGGAGTGAAAGTTCGGGTTTGGAGTTCCGTGGGTTTAAGGGTTTGGCTTCATAGTCTAGGGTTTTGATGGAGCTCAGAGTGTACAAGTGCTAGAGAAATCCTACGGCAGGCGGAAGCTATCAGCCACCAAGCGGGAGAATTGGTTGGGTCAATCCTCCAATGGGTACCACAGGGATTATTGTAGGTATATTAAGGCCTTATCAAGTCCATATTAAGGAGCTATTACAATAAGGGGCAGAAGTTCCCAAGCCCTAAACCCTGCAGCTGCTTACAAGTAATTCTTGACCATCTTCGAACTACAAAAAGAGCACGAGGGCCCTCCATGTACCCTTGAATAAGTGTATATGGTCCTTAATCACGGGTATTTACCGTATAATAGAGGGTGGGTACAGACCCGCATAGATCTCTGCCTACCAAAGCCATATTGCCTCCACTTGTAACTAGTCCCCTCCCCTCACGTCACCCCCCCCCCCCATGTCCCTCATACCAAACTTAAAAAATCCATCAAGGTAAATTCAAGAAACTTGGAAATACTGCGTATTAGGGGGGGTGCAAGGTTTAAACTCGTTAGGGGGTGGGGATTGTTCCTGAACCTTCAAGTGGGTTTAGGGCATTGTAGACCCTAAACCCTAAACCCCTAAACCCTGAACCCTCAACCCTAAAATATCCTAGAATTTCCCCTAAGACCTTTCAAAGCGCCCAGCCTTGAGACTTTTGGTCTTGCTCCCCTTGCCATCGCCATCCTCCTTCTTATCCGAGTCCTGTAGATGCGGGAGGGGGCTTGAATGGAGACCATAGGGGCTTAGGATTTGGAGTTTGGGGTCTAGGGTTTTGGGTTCACCAAAAAGACTATGGTCCCTGTTGTAAGGACACCCCAAAAAGGGACCTGGAAGTTTGCGGAAAGCCCCTGAGAAGTATGGATCCGACGCTTCCAGTTCAACCATCCAGCTTAGTGATCCTGGGAGTTGGTAGCCGGTTTAGGGTTTAGGGTTTAGGGTTTAAGGGGAAGAACCCTAAACCCTGAAGCCCCCAGATAGGACACCTACAATGTGCTTAGGAGGGAGCCTAGAGATTACGCAGAGGGTCTGTGCAATCTGGGGGTTCCTAGGGGATCTTAGGGTTTAGGGTTTAGGGTTGAGTTGATGGTAACAGTAGGACAAGAAATGACAGAGCCATAGGATAGCTTCCTCGAACCCATTCGTCAATGCGTCTGTCTCATGAAGATCCCTACAGCCAATCACTCCCACAAAAACTGTAGTACAGCCGGCACATCCTCTCCCTGTCCTTCTCGTACACCTAAACTCTGAAGCTCCCAGAGTATCCCATCAAATGCGCCATCATATGCAGATGCCTGATACAAAGTGCACCTGCATAGAGGATGGAACTTTCGCAAGTTCTACAGAACCAGGCATTTGTTTCCCATCGATCTCTTGTGAAAACGCCGTGATAGGACCGAACTAAAGTGAATCTCACCCTAAACCCTAAATGTAGACCCCTAGTAAATAACCCCCCTCCCCTTCACGTGGATGATAACAAGGATCCTAGCACTAAGGTCCTTAAAAGGAGGAGTTTACTCATCAGGTGTCTACATTGAACCAGAAAGCGTCCTTGACCATCTGAACTCGTTGAGTGAGCTCCTCCCGCTCCTTCTGCTTGTACTTCTCCTGGAGCCTGGGTGGTAATTAGGCTTTTACACCAAGAAATGGCTGTAGAGTTTAGTGGGGCTGGGGTTCAGGGAGTCAAATACGTGGAAACATTAGTATTGCCTCCAAAACTGGAGAAGTACATTGAGGAACATGGAAAACGAACGGCAAACGACTGTTTAGGGTTTAGGTTTACGAATCGGTGCTTTGGGTTCCTGGACGTCCGCCTAAGTAGTTCGTGTTGCCAAAGCGGCAGAAACTTGCACAACGACCCGTTTTTTTCTAGAGGACCCCAAAACATCGACCTTCGAGAGAGAACCCCAATCGGTAGAAGCCAACAACCTGGAAAACCCCTACCAAAGACACAGGGAAGATGGTGGGTTTTGCCCTACATCCCTGCAAACCCTTAAACCTTAAGGGCTTGGGGTTGAGGTTTATCAACTGACCGCTGAAGCCCTAAGCCACAACCCCACGATCATATGGGGACTACCAAATAATAGGGTTTTAGGGCCCAAATACCATTTATAGTATATTATTTGGGCCCTAAAGCCCCATTATTCAGCCCCTTGGACCCTTAGGGTAAGCGTCCCTTGCTTCATTCCCTATCAAGCCTTTTACCTTGCACCTTAAACCCGAAACAATCCCGAAACACGTTTAGGGTTTAGGGCTTAGGGGCTCTAACTTTCATGGCACACCTACCAACCAGCAAAGGATTGGTTTTCCCTTAAGCCCTAAGATATGCTAAGCAATCGGTAAACCTACCCTCTGGCCTGTAAACTAACCCACCACCCCCCAACCTCTAACATCAAACGTTCCTAAATTATCGCCGTATACCAACAGTGGAATTTCTAATAATAGGGGGCGGGGTTTTAATCTGGCATTAGGGGGAGATACTTCCTATGTAACCTCTATAACCCTGGTTTCCATTTGATTTTTCGGCCTGCTTTTGAATGCGCCTTTCTATTTTAAGAGGATAACGGTGGGGTTTTAACGAGGGGGCGGGAAGCAAACCCTAGACCCTAGAACCCTAAAACCCTGAAACC
>CAJNIZ010034869.1:44782-67287 GCA_905231905.1 Symbiodinium pilosum
ATATAATCCCCTAAATATCCACCTTTAAGGAGTGTAGACTAGGGTTCTTATATGGCTTATAGGGTTTATTCTATTCACCTACTTACTGAGTGCCCCTGACCCTCCAAGTAATGGAGAACCTGAGGGGGCTTAGGGAATTCTAGGGAGGATTAAGGACTGTCGGGGGTTACTAGATACCCACTCACTTGAAGTGCCTCCCCTTAACTAGGCTAGGTTAGGCCCTATAAAAACTGGTTGCTTATAGCTTTATGGGGGATACATAGAGTTAAGTTCATTTACAAAAGCATTATGTTCTAAGCTAACCCTGTTCTGGATCCTGCAATTACCCCAAAAACCCTAAACTCTAAACCTGGATCAAAGGCGGCCGAGTATCGCTGCGTCGTTCTCCCGGTGGATCTGTGAAACCATACCTTAAATTGCCGAGCTGAGAGGATGGGCCGGCTCTCAAAAGCGGTTTAGGGTCTAGGGGTTTAAGGTTTGAGGTTTCAAAAATGACAGCTCTAGGGACCCTAGGGATATATAGCGGTTATAGGTTACAAGGGGGTTTAGGGAGGAACTGATTAGGGATTCGAACGGGATGATTTTGAGAAATACCCAGATGAACAGTCAAGTCAAGGAATTGGTATATGTGGGTATATATTGATAATGGAAAATGAAATGGAAACTACTATATACATAGGGGTTCTATAGGGGTTGGGGTTTAGGGCTTAGGTTCAGGAGGGTAGCTATCAGTCATCAGGTGGGTACCCTTAAAGGAGGCCTATACACGCCTTGTAATTAACTACCCACCTGGGGATATCTCTGACTTAGTTGCTTTCAGAGCTCCACCCTCAAAACTGGGACGTCTCAACCTCCAACAGACCAAACTTGCAACCGCCCAAATATCCACCCGTCCACAAATACCATTTCATGTACGCGCTACGCCGTACGCAGTACTGAAAGTGCTAAGGGGGCTGCTCATTCACGAAAGCAAGACTAACTCATAAGATATCCTCACTGTGCTATCATGCACCACCTTGGTGTTGTGAATCCTAAACTTTCCGAGTGTTCTGAACCCGTTTACAGTAAGTAAATCAAATCCCAAAGTACCGACCTGCTTACAGAAACCTCGCGCCTCCATCCATGTCTTGATTACGACCCTTGCGTGTTCTAGATCCTTGCAAGAAAGGCATGATATCCGCATCCACAAACGCCACGGGATACCCCGCAAATAGACCTCTGGCCACGCGAAACCCTAAACACTGCAGGGTTTATAGGGTTTAAGGAACACCCATGTGCAGCTCAAACACTCATGTTGTCCTTGATGTCCTCAGGAGGAAGCACTCACCAAGAATAAGCACCCTTAGGAAACACCTGTAGGGTTCTTTACCATGGTAGGGCTACAGGGGCGTCATGGCCCAGGCTCTTGGTCTATAAATGACTTCTCGCCCGACATGCCAGTTGTCGGATCTTGTAATTTGTGCCAGTAGGAAGCCACAGGACGGGGGGACCCTCCAAAGCTATACTTACCAAACAAGGGCCTCCAAAAACCGACTATAGCACACTACAGGCAGTGATGTGCCGTAACCATGCTCAGTAGGAACAACTTCAGCAATGCCCACATGTCCGCGTATGCGTGCGAACTTGAAAAAACTGCCCAGCTCCAGTGCTTCACAGAAGTCTTGATCTAGAGGGTTTGGGTTTTCAATCTCAACGCACAGTGCCCCAAAAGAGCTGCATATGGATGACGCAAAAACCTGAAAAATGGCAACATCATTCCTCTACAGTGCCTGTGGGAATAGTACAACATACCCCACAGCCCTGTTCTTGTTGTTCGGGCTCCCGCCATAGAACTGGTCTGGCCCGTCATGCTAGGGGACAAGGGCAAAGGATCGTGAGGCTTCTCAAATTTGGGGGTTTAGGAGGTTTGGGTGGGCATGTGGAGCAGAATTCTAGGTTTGATTCAATTTTGTTTGAGAAATGGCCATAAGCTGGAGGAATCTGATGGCACATATTTCTATTCACCTAGCTAACGTACAAGTTTTGACAGGCCAATACCAGAACACCGCTAGAGCATCTGAATGAAGTTAACTACCTCTAACTCTACTACTCCACCTGCCCTGAAACCCTAAACCCTAGAACCCTGCAGCTTATGCTCCTTTTTGGATTCTAAACTGGGGCTGCAGCTTGCTAGGGCGCACAAAGCTGCTCAGCAACATTTGCATTTAGCAAAATATCTGCGTGCCCGTAGACTATGGCTCAAAAGCCCTGCCTGCTGGAGCTTCTTGAAGACCTGCACAGGGTTTATAAAGGGACTCTACTAGAAACCCCAATATAGTAGGTATATAATAGGGATATACCTACCAGGGTCCTTATATTCCATTATATTCCTGCTATATTCTTGGGGTTCCCTATCTCGGGTTCCCAGTAGAGTCCCTTTAGTTTAGGGATTGGCGTTTGGGGCCTAGGGTGCATTCGGGTGAGGACTTACATAGGCATAGGGTGGCATGCTGAAGGTCTCAGGCAGTGTATGAATATGTATAGATGTACATATAAATGAAAGTTTCCATAAATAGGGGGACCACCCAAAAAACGAAAGACTATCATCCTGATTATGGATACCCCCCCTTCAAAAAAAGTACCCCTGATGTTGGGCAGCACCCCTATGTATAGCATCGAAAATTCAAGTGCAAATGCAGCGATCATGCCCAGGATAATAACAATGCAGTATGTTGGGGGCTATATTGGGGTAACCCGATTCATTGAAACTATCCCGACCCCTGATCAATAAACCCCCTCCCCTTAACAGGGACTATTATTGGGATCCCAATATCTAGGCTTTGTCATTAATCATGGGTCTACAGTAACCCCTATATAATCCCCAAACCCTATAAAACCCTTATATAATCCCTATATAGCCCCTATATAACCCCGATATCCCCCCTGCTATTCACTTTTAGGCAACTGGCTTCATGGCTTGGGCCGCCCAATAAGAAGAATGCTATCACCTTCCGCTCTAACCCCCCCTCCTGCACGCGGCTTAGGGTTTAGGGCTATAGGGATTATAGGGTTTGGGGTTATAGGGGTTATATAGGTGATAATGGAAAAGAAATGGAAACAACTATTTAAGGTTTAGGGTTTAAAGCCCTCATCCACGGACCCTGATCCCCTTGTGCCGCTCGGATTCAAAAACCTCAGAGTTCCATGAAGCAGAGACCAAAAATAATCCCATCTTCTTCGAGGCCCCACCTGGAGTTCCAGGCTATTACCCCAAACCAAAATTCATAAGCAGTTACACGTGGGGTAAAACGTCAAGGAAGTTTTACACCTAGAACTGACTGAGTTCACTTTAGGTTTCTTAGAACCTACTTCTAGGTAGCCTTAACTGAACATGAGGCCTGCAGCTGAAGTCCCAAAGGAAAAGCCTAGCCCTGCATGAAACCGAAGCCCCAAATAGTCAATCCCCAAACTCTGCTGAGAGATCGTGATGAACCATAGCTATCCCTAAGGGTCCAAGGACCCAAATAATAGGGTTTCAGGGGCCGAATACCATTAAGATTAAAGTATCCGGGCCCTAAAACCCTATTATTTGTGGTCCTTGGACCCTTAGGGCATGATACACACCTGTAGAGCGTAGAACTGCTTTTTCATAATCGCCAACTAGATCTCCTAGTGTTGGCGAACCCTAGGCCCAACGGTACCTGGATCTGATACTTGGAGGGTCGGGGGGACTTAGTAAGTAGGTTAATGACCCCGATAATCCAAGTAATAACCCTGGTTATCCTTCTTATTAACCTACCTCGTAAGTACGCGGCACTTAGGACCCCTCTCTCTCTCGCAGACTCGAAACGTCAGCTTAGGACCCCTATTAAGGGTTAACCCTTAGGTACCTATGAAAGGAGTACGAAGTAATCCGAAAGGGTTAAGGGTCTAAGGTCCAAGCTAAGTCCCAAGGAGTACTTATTGAGTCCCCCTGACCCTCCAAATACCAACCTCGCCTGTATGAGCTGAAGCCTTTCACGGCGAACTGCGTCGATTCGATTCCGGCACTCCATGTTTTCCTGGTCGTCGGGGGGAGGGGGAACTCATTCATGCCTGAAGCTGGGTGGTGAATGTTGATAGCGCCTTGGGCTAGATGATCACCTATATCTATGTTGAGATGTGTTTGGGGTACCCCACAATTACCGCAATGTAATTTTGAGATCTAACTTGACGTACCCGGTACCATAATAATGTATAGCAACTACATAGGGAATCCTGAGCTAGAATATTTTCACTTATTCAGGCCTTTTATTGTGGTAGGGATTCTCGGCTGCGTGTGCGGGAACGTCTGGGATCCCAAAAAAGAATGTCAACTTTGAAAAACTTGCTAGTACTCAAAGGAAAGTTCCGAGTTTCCCCGAATTAGGTGTACTTTTTTGGAATTCCTCAAAATAAGGACTATAGTTTTTTGGGGTCCATATTGGGGTCCCCTTGTTGAGGGAAACTACGAATTGGGGATCCTTACCGTTATACTCCTTAGATAATCCCCATATATACGCCTTTGGTGGTACCTACGTTTGTGCCCCCAATGCCACGGCCTTAAGCACCAGTAGAAAGAGCTTTGGGCACGGTACAGGGTTGGGGCAGGGGTAGAACCGACTGCAATCATGCAGAAACCCTCCACGAAAACTCGTGCACTCTCCCGCATCCGCAAAAGACCACAATGGCCCAGCATTTTCAGCTGAGATTGGTATGTTGTCGCTGCTCCTGCAAAAAAACTTGTGTCAGGCCAGTCTTGCAACCTTAGCCGCCGCAGATCGCGGCATCGTCTTCAAACACTGTGGATACTGAGTAACCAGCACCAGTGATAACAACCGTGGCAATCAGTGCTGAGGTCGTTGCCACGTGAGTATATAGTAGATACCATGCATACTCCTGAACCTAAACCCTAAGCCCTGAACCCTAAACGCCCTAAACCCTTTTCAGACCCAAACCTCTGAACCCTCTGAAGAGCAAAGCGTCGTGTCCCAGGAGATTCAGCTGATCGATGGCCTGACGGCAAACCACCACAGTCCGCAAGCCAATGATAACACAACAACAGGAAGGTAGAGTTCCGGATCATGGCTTGAATGAGCAGATCCGATGCTTCCTGCCCGACTTTAGTGAAGACCCGCCACCTGTACCGCACGACCATGTTGCTTGGACTCAGCCCTCTTTCTGTGTGTTCTTGGTCCCTGCGCCTTAGCCAGCCGGTTCTCGAGCTTCTTCAGCGGCAGGCCCTGTACAGCATGGTTTCCGGGCAGGGTGCGCGGGCACTGCCAAACTCTTGGTCTTTCTTGGCATGCTGGAAAACGAAAGCTATTGTATATTGGGGTCATATAGGGAGAATGGAAAGTGGAAACTACTGTGTTATTGAGATTCAAAGGTTTGTCAGAAGTCCTGCACAAGCCTTGGTCATTTTAAAGCCCGCAATGACGGCAACCATCATCCAAGACTGTGTTGCTTACCTCCTGGATATCAAGGAATGATGGATCCGTATAGTAGCCCCTACATAACCCCTTAAATGTAGTAGTTTCCAATTTTCTCGTCCATTCTTTCATGACCTGCTGAACACAGGTAATTTTGGTGGCCCATTGGGTCCCCAAACACAAGATGGCCGGGCAGCCAGAAGACATGCCATGCTGCTCTACCCAGATCACTTGGGTACCTACCTGGACCCTCCCATGTAGTTACCTTTTGGGTTTGGTAGGGTTTGGGGGTAGGATGTCAATATCCCTCAGTCGCCTATAACCCTAAACCTTAAACGCTAGCCCACAAAAGCCTCCTAAACCTCACGCTCCAAATCCCTTCTCAATGACTCCAGGAATGAGTACTATACTACTGACAAGAACAAGATAGATAATGAGAATGCCACAGCTAATTGATACTAACAATGGAAACATTCAAGAATAACAGCAAGAATAATGCAAGCAATGATACTAGTACTAAGAATACGCATAAGAATCATAATACCCTAAACCCTAAACCCGAACACCCTAAATAAACAATAGTCCCAGCAATTAAAACATCATTATCATGGCGCCGCCTGCCAGGACTCCTTTTGGCCCTTCAGCGTCTTGTCCTTCATCAGGGATCTTCTGGTTTAGGATTTAGGACTTAGGGTTTAGTCTTGGGGGTTTAGGGTTTAGGGTGGGGCTTCAGGAGCTAGATAGAACACCAGGACCCTTCTAGTATCCTGACTTGGGGTTATAGGGCCCCTGATACTGGGCACTTAGGGCTGAACAGAGTGTAGTTGGAGGGTCTAGGCATACTGCCTTTCATACCTGCCTGTATAGCCCAGTACAATCCCTTTGCCATATCTGCATAGCTGCATAGAATTACCTAGCCTGCCCTGCTATCATGTTGTCCTATTGCTGAGGCTGTCGAATTACTGTCCTTTCGAAGGTCCTCAATAGAAATGGATGTGCCATACCCCAAATTAGCCAACCTCGTGCATCCCCTGAGCCTGCTTGGAGGGTTTAGCTTTGAGTTTAGGGTTTAGGGCTTAGGGCGGTACAAGTAAGACTGAATCAGCGGGATACGGAGCCCTGAGACCGCTTGACCGCAAAGGAAGTTTGCAGACAGGGCAGCTCCAGTGTCGCACGCCTGAGAATCCCAGTACATGCTCCGAAAGATCATGTAAACAGCTGATTGTCTCGGAGGTTCCGTTGTGCCTTCAGAAATCAGAAGTCTTTTGGCGGTTTCTCTTCCCAAGGGTCTTTACGGACCCTAGGGATATATAGAGATTACAGAGAGAGAGAGGGAGAGAGAGAGAGAGAGAGAGTATGGGTTCCTCCTGCAGATTATGCAGGGAATGTCTTCTGAGCAACTCCCAGATTTGCACGTTCAACGGTCGTCCCTGTTAACCTGCATGCGGCCCCTGGCAAGAATCCCATTTACTTAAACCGGAAACCTTCCAACAATTAACATCCAAACTTGCCTGCGTAGGTTCCTTTTGGAACTTCATGGTCTTCTCCTGACATGTGAAACAGCAGACCATGTAGGCTATAGTCCAAAGTCCTCATATCCCCCTCAAAAACCCTATAGTAGTCCCCTACAGTATAACCCCTTTTAAGGAGTTTAGACTATGGCTTATGTGGGGATATCTGAATCCTTTGGAAAGCCCTGCCTAGACCGGGGTTAGTTTTTAGGCATGCTAACTTACTGGGTTGCTGTGAAGCACCTTAAACTAAGGTTAGTAATTAATACGGTTTCCCCAATAGAGTAACTTAAATTAAGCTCCTGACCAGCAACCCAGTTTGGGGTTTGGGGATTAGGGCTTCGGGAGAGCACAAGGCCTCAAGCAAGGAGCAGCAAAGCCTCTTTGGGCTCGTGGGACAAGCCAACCTCTACTCTATGACTTATGGTCTAAACTCCTGAAAAGGGGTTTTAAAGGGGATTATCTAGGCGTGTATTATAGGGGTATTAAGGGGGATACTAGGAGTTCAGACTATAGCTCCTATGACTTCACCATGTTGACCTTGCGAGTGTTCTTGGATTGCTTTGCATGGCATTGGCTCAATCCGACCCTGAGTCTCCACCCTAAATTCACTCGCACGTACTGGGTACTGGGCAGAGAGCCAGAAGAACAACTTCAATAGCAACTTACATGATCATCGCGGGGATTGCTATGATACCCCTTTACGGTAACCAACTTTAAGCCGTCCTGAACCGCTGAAGCCCCAAACTCTTGATGACTGTCTGTATGAAAGCTGGCAGGGTGGGCAGGTAGGGCGTAAGTGCCATGGGGAGCTGGGGGGGTGTACATAAGCTTGGGGTGGATGCAAGGGGTCCTCATTCAGGCCTTCAATATCGCCCCCCTTCCACCCACCTCCCTACATCCCCCTATTTGGCGGGTCAGGGGGTAGTGCGTAGGTTAACAACCCTGAAACCCATGTAGCCACCCAGACCCCTGGGAGGATCTAGAAAGTAGAACCCCCATCAGGGTACCCTATACTACTATTGGGTAATTCCTAGGAACCCTTAAGGGGGATCTACTTTCTAGATCCGCCCAGGGGTCTGGGTAGCTACTTATTCAGTCTCCCTGACCCTCCTAGGAGCTCCCCATGAATGAAGGTGTCAGACACGGCCTGGCATTCCGTCCGCATCCGAGCAGCGTCCTGAGTTTAGGGTTTAGGGTTGTCCTGTAACCTACTTACCAGTAAGTAGGGCATGAAATTGAAAAGAACATGGAACACGAAATGGAAACGTGGAACATGAAACGGGCTTGTGTAGGGGGTTAAACAAAGGGATTGTGTAGTGCAGTGGCCAAGTATTGAACCATGTCATGCTGTGGTCTATTTGAAGTAGGCTACAAGGAATCTAGAACTCAATTTTTGGTAATCATTGTGACCTTTACATGAGTACTAGGAAGTTGCTGGGCGCGGCTCTCCCCACACGAGTGGCAGCTTTGCCGAAATCTGCTTCAGATCATCACTGAGGATTATCCAAATTGTAGTTCCAAATTAGCGGGACTCCAGTATAGATCCCCATGTAATATAATCGGGACCCCGAGAAGGGGAGGAAAACTCCCATTAAATGGGTAGAGGGCAAGGCCGAACATCGTGCCGATATGAGGGTTGAACAAAATTAGAGGTGCATTGTTTTTTAGGGTCCCTAAAAGGAGGATTCAAGTATATTGGGGTCCATATTGGGCTCTCCCCCATGTATGGAAACTACATTACAACATCTCAAGCACTCTCACGCAGATCAGGTTTCAAGAGCTGTGAGAGACATCTGGAATACCGGTGCAAAACCTTTGCCCGCAACGCCATCCATATTCCAACAGCCGAGCTAGGCACACAAAACAAAACTGAACTGAGTAGTGCACTAAACCCTAAACTTCACACAAACATTGATTGTTCCTTCAAGATACTATACACAACAACACCTCCGCCCAGGAAAAGAAAAAAGTCCTCATCCAGCTTGTTCAGCCGCCTCTTCTCGAGTTCAAGCCTCCGTGCCAGTGCAGCTTCGCAAAATGCACGGGGTCTTGACGTTCTAGCATGGCTTAAAAGCATAATCTTTCATGTTGAGCAAGACCCGGGGCATTCCTATATGGACTATTGAGCGTTTTGAAGCCCCTAAACCCTAAACTCCAAAATTCAAAGCCCCTAAACCCAAAACACTAAACTCTAGACCGTAAAGATCATTTTCACCGTTTTTCGATTATCCCAATATGACCCCTTCTAACGCTACTATTATCCCAATGGATACCTACATCCCATACTAGCGCCGCAGCCTTGCACCGCAGGTTTCAACCACCAAAGACCATGCTTCCCCTGGATTCTTAGGCCTTACACTGCCAATGGTCTTTTCTTTAGGCTTTAGGGCATAGAGTGGCCTTTTGTAGCAACCTGAATGATTACCCAATACACTTTGTAACAATACGCCTTACAGTGCAAAAGCTGCAGTACATAAACATAATACAATTTACCTCCAAAGCTCCATTCTAAACATTGAGGTCCCTACATTACTGTCCCTCATGGCCCCACACTATTCCAGCTTCCGTTTGGTGCTGCATGTTCTTTTTTTCGATTGGGTTCTCCTTTTTTACGTTTATTCACATTCCCGCCCAAACCTGCCTTTGACATTGACGCTAGCATGGCATGCACAGACTCTCAGCTCAAGACTTTCGCGTCGTGGACTCGATCTCGTTGTGCATGCCTGGCGGCTGCATGCATGATGCATACGGGCACATGTCGCGTAAAGCTTGTCTAAAACAACCCGAAAGAGGACTTGTAGAGGAAGAGGACACCTGTGGATGTATAGGGGCAAGCCGGACATGTTTCTCTTTCAGGGCCCCTCTCTCAAGGGCCACACCATGCAGACCTTCTTCAGAAAGGCTTTGGTGCACTGTAAGCTCAAAGTAGACTCGGCTCGGTAGACTGCTTCTACAAGGCCGACAGATGCCTGTCTTGACCAAATCAGCACGTTCAACCTCGTTACTGCTACACCCCCTCAAAGTCCTTCAGAAAGCGACACTTTTTGTGCCCATCGGTTGATGACACCGCAAAAGGCTGTTGCATCAAAGCTGCGTTGCAAGTGGTCCTGCAGATACCTCAGGCGACAGGCTGGCAATGAACACGACACCTTTAAGCTTAATGCATCACCTTCCGGTACTCATTACAACTGCGGGCATGTTTTGGGGTCCTTCTAGTGGAGGTCTTGTAACAGCTACATTCAGCAGGGGCGACCCAACTTGTGCAGATGCCCATTCAGGAAAGATGTTAGCCCCAATGCGCGTCTGACTTCAACGCCTCTGAAAAGGAGAGTGCCCCTGAGATTCCCTCAGCTGGGCCCCATTCGCTTCACGGCCTTTGTTGCAATCTGGCGCAAGGGAAGACCTGCAGAAGTTGAGATCCTGATTCAAGAAGTGCACCCGTAAGCGTCCTACCCCGTGAACCTGAGCCCCGAGAGCTATCCCTAACCCTAGATTTCCAAGGCAGGTAGCGCTTGGTGGGCCGGAAGCGTTCGCTGCGCCGCCACGCGCTGCGTCGTATCGCCATCACCACTGTCCTGGCCATCATGGCGTTTACGGAGGAAGGAGCGTTTGGGATTTAGGGCTTAGGAAATCTTGATTACGATTGGTTCCGTAGGCTTACTGGTGGCGAATAGGGACTGGAGGAATGGATCTCTACAGCGTCATAGTCCCTTTTCCCTACTACCCGCAAAATCCCAAAAAGTGTTTTGGCCTTGAGTTTAGGATTCTCAGAATGCAGAAAATCTCTCGATGGAGGGATGGCAAGATGGTACAGGATTCACCCCATTCAACGGGATTTGGCGTGTAAGAATGCTTGAAGTCATCACCACAAGCAAGATGCTCCGCTCAACTGTTTGAATCCCCAGTGAGCCGACTCCCACAGAAAAAACAGCCCTCAACATGGTACCAAGCGGTAGCAAAGGAGTATTCAAATCTAGGGGATGGAGTCAAGGGGAGAGGATTACAACATCGGCTAACTTTTCCTCTCGTTAGTATCACATATATATATATCTATATCCCAAGCCCTAAGCCCCAAGCCTTATGGACCCTAAACCCAAACCCTAAAGCCAAAACCCAAAACCCTAAACCTCTCGTTGTTATCACTCCCACTGGTTCCGTCCTGCCGCTGCATGGCGAGTGCAGGAAGCTGGCCTCACAGGCTTGGCGGCTTGAAGATCGACACAAATGGTATCTCACTGGAGGCATATACAGAAAAATACGAAAGCTCGGAAGAACAGCTAATTTTCGTGAAGTGCATGGAAGTGAGCGCAGGTATGGGATTTCTATTCTCTCGATTCTTCGGAGTTGAGCTGCTGGGCATGTGCCCGCAGTATATTCCAAACCCACGTTCGTCCAGAATCTTGCTTCCTTGTGTGACTGCTCTCCCCAAGGCGCTAAAACCAACACCCTAACTCCTGCAACAGGAAGCTCTTGTCTCAACCGCACCTCAGCCAACTTGACACTAGATCTCTAGATTCGCAATGTCCCTCCAACAAAGGACTGCTGTGCGGACATTCGACCTGAAGAGCTATTGAGAATCCTTACTGCTCTGGCAACAAAAGCTTCAACTGCTGTTTGGTTGGAACTGTAGCTGGCAAAAACGAAACTCACTTCGAGTTTAGCAACTGTTTACAGCAGGCTTCACGAGCCCAGATTCAAGAACGGCCCCGCATAAGAAGACAACACCAGGGCAAAGTTCCCAGAATCGCAACCCCAAATCTCAACCAAATAACAGCACATGAACACCCTAAACCCTAAACCCTAAAACTCCCAAATCTCGGGCAAATAAGAAAAAGTCACCACTTTTGATACCACGCATCTTGCTGTGCGTGTTGTCAGTTTCGATGTGAGAGATGTCTTTTCTGACCCTCTAAGGTTGAGGCTTTAAAGATTAGGCTTTCTGTCCTAGGGTTTAGGGATTAGGGTTGAGGGTTTTGGGATTGGGGCTTTGGGTTCAGAGTTTCTATCATAGGGTTAGGGCTTGGCGGCTATACTAATCTCCAACACTGATCTCAAACAACATTGGCTTTCTGTCAGGACCTAGCTCCCATTTCATGTTCCATTTGATTCTCCATTATTGGTCTCTTGATGTGTAGCATCAGCGTTTCACCATACTAGTGGAGTGCAGGGTAGTACCATGCCCGCCATGCTCAGAGCACGCTCGAGCCGCGTTCAATTCAACATTCTCCATTATTGAGGTAATGTCTCTATTTGAAGGTACAAAGAGGCACCTCGCAAACCTTTTGCTAGGAAAATGGCGTTCGCCTTCGGCCGGAAGACTCGGAGATGTCTTAGGAAGCAGCTCGAGGGTCTGTCTGATGTGCTAACCTGCAACTGTCTTAGGTGCGGATCTGTGGCGTACGGAAGCATGTTCCAAGTGGCTGATTGATTTACCTTGGGCTGCTTATGCAGCCTCTGCTCGCGACAACGTATGTTGGCTGCAATCTACTTTGAAAGCGTGAGTCCTGGTGTTCTGAGCCGGGCGCCAGCAGCACAAACAAGCACAAGAAATGTCCGTCTACCTTCATACTGGTGGAACGCTCACTTGTTGCCTCTCTTCTCAGCAAACTGCCCAACCTGAGTTGAATGAAACCTCAAACCCTAAACCCCGAAACAGTAGCTTCCATTTTCTTTTCCATTATCCCTATATATAATATCCTTATATAGCCCACCTAAGTTGCATGAAACCCTAAACCCTAAACCCCAAGAGATTCACTTGCAAGCATTGGCATGCCAAGGCTGGCATGGCGGATCCCCACAGCAATGACCCCAGATCCCCAAGGATCCAAGTAGCCCAATGAAGCTACGTGGCACTTAGCACCCCTACTAAGGGGTTAACCTTTAGGTACCTATAACAGGAGTACAAAGAAAGCTAAGGGTCTAAGGTCCAAGCTAGGTCCCAAGAAGGCAAGTAAGGGTTGAGGGTATCTATGGACTACAAGCCCGAAACTGAGTACGATTTGCAGATTTGGATCCCGAGCGTTATGGTCCGTGCAAATGCTGGGGCTACAGGTAACCAGGCACAACACATGGGTCCATGATGTGGTTCAGAACCTCATCTGAGAGCTCAAAGGGTAGGGGCATGGGCCCCATGGGCCAATTCTGGTTCCTTGCCTGTAAGCGTATGAACGTTCGCGCAAACTGTGGTCCATTTTAAGTAAAAGGTATCGCCCAGATCTAGAATTTACTCTAAACCTCAAACCCTACGTAATCCCTAAATCCTAAACCCCACTCCCTACCCTGCGCCCTAATCCCCTGAACGGTAAACCCTCATTCCTAACCCCCTGAGCCCTAATCCGTGCACCCTAAACGCTAAACTCAGCACAGCATTGCCCAGGTGGTGGTCGCTCAGCGTGCGGACGTCCGAGAAGCCGAAACAGCGGAGCATATGCTCCTTGGCACGGAGCAGAACTGAGTTTACCGCTTAGAGTCCCACTTAAGTAGATAGAATGGGGGGTATAAAGGCAATCTTAGTATAATATACTTAAAGCCACATTCTATCCACTTAAGGGGGGCTATAGGGGTGTTCAAAAGAATAAGCAATTCAAAATCAAGATTTACAAGGCTGCTTCGGAGGATAACGTTCATAACATGAGCGGCGGATAAGATTTCGCGTATCGACACTCACGCACAAACGTCACGTGGCTATGTTGGTCTTCAGGTGTATGGCTTGCGGTCATGAGAACTGTATACAAGGCCCATTACATCCACTCCATACCCGGACTTGTGACTGAGACTCGGGCCTGGGTTGGTCCTGTAATAGGCCCTGCCCTAAACCCTAAACCCTTGAAACAAAGCCGGGGACAAGCCTTAGGGTTTGAGAGAAAAGGTACCCGGAAAGCCATGCGTGTCGCAGGCTACCTTTTCATCGCATGTAGAGTCCACCTCTGAGTCCCAGAAGCATAATGTGACTCCCACGGCAAAGATCCTTGTATGCAACTGTTGGGTTGGGCGCCGCTATTCTAGACCTTCGTGTGACTTATGTTCCGAAACTCACCCCAGTGCACATCCACAAGATGTTGACGTATAGTCCCCCTTAAGTAGATAGAATATGGGGTATATGAGGATCTTATTATAACATACCCAAAGCCATATTCTATCTACTTAAGGGGGACTATAGTCCACGAGGGGAACACCCAGGTGGAAATCCACAACTTGCCAGCAAGCTGTGCGTAGAAGAGTTTAGAAAACCAGGCCGCGGGCCAATGAGCAAAGAAATAGCGGGGGGGGATATAGGCGCTAATGTAGACCCCTCATGAATAAACCCCTCCTTTTAAGGGCCTTAATATTAGGATTCCTACTTTTTCAAGCACGGACTGGTTCTGAGGCCGGCGCATGTGAACACTTCTCTGAAAGCAAGCAATGAAGCAAGCAGGATGAACAAAGCAGACTCTTACCTTCAAGGTAAAGTCAGAAGTGGATTGAAAATCTGACAGTTTCTAGCGCAGCGCAATTAGCTCCCACTGAGAACTCGATATGCCTGAGCGATTCTTGCATTAGGTGCCTCAGGTTTGATAAATCACGGGTCTGGGTTATTTAGGGATCATATAAAGGTTATATCAGGGTTCTATAGGGTTATATAGGGGTTAGGGAGGGCTCAGGTGCTAAATGAATTTCAGTCAGTCTCAGTCTAAGCGCTCAGCCTGTCCACCACAACATGAGGCCTCAAACCTCCAGCCGACGCCCCGAACCCGAAACCCTCAATGCAGCCCCCTACACCTGAAGATCTGTGGGCCCCCAGTATGGGCCAGTAGTCCTCGGGGCTCCGATATACCTTTTATATGTCCTATGAAATGCTAAAGGCCCAACTAAGGGCCCATCCCATATTTAAACCCGGGAAATGGGTAGGGGCCATTGGTTAGGAGCTTCAACTTACAGCTTCCTCTCCACCCCAAGAAAGGCCACTTGTACGGTGCACACACAACCGCTACAAAGGTCGTAGTACAGCAGCATACAGCAGCTAAGGGAACACTGAACTCACAGCCCTACACCGTGCAAATCCAGGCTGTGCACTCTGCTAGCCCTACACCCCAAACACCAAAGCTCTAAACCCTAAATGCCCCCGAAGCTTAGTAGGGTAAAGTCTTCTGAGGTCTGGGGCGTAGAAGAGCGCATCATGCCGAGGACCCTCGAGGGCATAGGATGACCTGAATTAGCCATGCGCGGTTTCGGACTTAGGGTTGAGGACTTAGGGTTTAGGACTTAGGGTTTAGGACTTAGGGTTAAGGGCTTCAGGGTTTGGGGCTTAGGCTTAGGGTTTAGGGCTGAAGAATCTTTTGCTTGCCGCTTGCGGCTCATTGTCAGACTATAGGTGGGGGGATTGTGTGCCCTTCTGGGTACTCTATAGATTAGGCAGGCATGTCAAAATGGGGGCCAAACAGGGACTTTATGATGACGGCAACCTACTACACATTCCGTCAGCTGCTAAGTTACAGTGGATACCACATCCCCTTACCTAGATAGAATATGGCTTTGCGTATATTATAATAACATCCCCATATACCCCATATTCTATACCATATACCCATTATAGTGGTCTTCTTTGGTACAGTTCCGGTGGCCCAGGCCGGCGGCCGCTTGTGTTCCTGGACTTCGTTGGATGTTTTTCCAATTGCCTACATACAAGCTAGGCTACTTAAGCTGGGGATCACATCCGCATGATGATTCACATATGTGGCCTCAAAGTCTGTGAAAACCTCGCAGGCTAGAGGAGACATCTTGCACCGCACCGCCCTGCATACCTTATCCCAATCCTCTCACATGTCGGCAATATTTCTCATGTGGTGATGGAGGTTCATGATCAGGGGAAGGGGGATACATTGAGGATGCCATGCGGTGCAGGATTTCCATCCACGAGTTCACATCACATGGCCTTGGGATGAGTCACATGACTCCAAACTTTCTTCAGCTAAGCAGCCATGGGTAACAGCAGCTCCTTAGCGAACAAATGAATCAAAAGGCGTCTTGCTTAACCCTATCGGGAATGAACATCAAAAAGGGGTGTATACATTATATACACATATACGGCAACTTCCCAAACAAATAGGGGGACCCGATCTAGACCCCCAAATACTACAATCCTTATCATTGGGATCCATAAAAAAATGCTCCTAGTGTTGGGAAGCCCCGGTATGCGGATAAATCCATCTACATCCACCTACAATCCCTGGAGATTGTGGGGATCAAGGGCTTCCTAGGGATGAAGGCGATCTTGAGGATGAACCGGCTCCTTCGCAGGATTTCCAAAGGGCTGATTTCGCGAAGGGCCAGTTAAACAACGCGCCGGATTGATGCGCAAAGGTTGGGGTGTAGACAGGGTAACTTAGAATAATGCCAGTTCCATCCAATTCCCAATTTGAGGCCATGTTGGTACTATTCCTTGTATAAACCACCATTTAGGGTAAGGTCGGGTGAGGTCGCTTTAAACTGCCCAGTGTAGAGCTTGCTGTTTTCTTTGGGTTGGTGCTGTGGCCTGGATGGAGTGCCATGCTGGAAGTGGCCACTTGATATCAGAAAATGTATTTCCCCCTCGTGGCTTCAGCAGAAACTGGCGCGGAGCGCACCCAAGACCATTTCACTCAATGCTCTCTGCCTCCAAGGCACACTACGATTCCCCTGCGCCGGCCGGAATTGGCCGGCATGGATTCAGGCGGTCTGCCTCAGTTTATTGTTCTTCTGATGGGAGGGGGAAGACATTGCAACTGTTTTAGGCTTATCCGTTTGGGGTATGCGTCATCACAACAGAACGACCACATCAGAGGTGTGCTGGTGTACCGCTCTACCTCCTGGCGCAGGGCTGCGTCGTTGAAAGCATCAGTCCCATGAACCGGCTGGTTCAGTTGAATGTTCAACTGCAGTTAGAATCTTCCACCCGAAGCCATGAGCACAAGAAATCTTTGACAGAGTTGTGCTTTCACATGCGTATACCTTTTACCTCGAAGCGTAGTCACACTGGACCCTGTGAAAGCCCTGCAAGTCAAGGCGTCGTAAGGTAGAATTTCCTAGAAGAAGAAGTTCTCAAGTCCAAGTGCTGACTGGGAGTATTCAGCTAGGTAAAAAGGTTATACACGTGGTCTGGCGCGGCACATGAACCCTAAACTCTAAATCACAAACCCTCAACCCTAAATCCTAAACCCTAAACTCTAGACCCCAAACCCTAAACCCTAAATCCTAAATCCGAAACCCTAAGTCCTAAACCCTAAATCCTACACCCTAAGTCCTAAACTCTGAACCTTAACCTCTCTAAACCTCCCAGGTCCGAAAGCTCTTGGCCGAAGGGCATCTTTGGCCAAACTTCGCCTGCCCCTCCAAGCATCTCTTGCTTGAAGCCCATATGCTGCCGCAAAAAAACTTACTTAGTTTAGGGTTCAGGGTTTTGAGTTTAGGGATGCTGAGCAGGGGTGAGGAAAGGAATGTACCATATCATATAGGGAATTGCATAGGGAAAATTGTATCCGTCCACTCCACCCGAAGCACCAATAATCTTAAGATCTACTTGGAGCTCTATGGCATATAATTAACCAGGCGAGACGTCTCACAAAGGAAGCTACCTAGGTTGTAACGAAGCTACAAGCTGTGCTTTATACAAACTACAATGCACTTCCAAGTAAGGTTCAGGGGGTTTGTCAAGACCCGCTTAAATTCCTAAACTCTAAACCCTAAACCCTAAATCACAAACCCTAAACCCTAAAACCTAAATCAAAAACCCCGAATCCTACAACCTAAAACAAAAACCTTAAACCCTAAAACCTATATCAACAACCCTAAACCCCAAACCCAGCAACCCCCACATTCATCTCTGGGGGCGGCACTTGGGGCCCTTTCATGTACATCTAAGTGCTTCCCTACGGGTCCAAGGACCCAAATAATAGGGTTAAGGGCCCAAATACTATCATGTTAATGGTATTTAAGCCTTACAGCCCTATTATTTGGGTCCTTTTACCCTTAGGGCTTGGAGCTACTTCTACTTCTAGCTGTATCGCGAAAGCCGGAACCGAATACAGTCTGCTTTCTGCTTCTCACTTGGGATGTTGGCGGAAATGTGACTACGTAAGGATTGCTATTAAAAACCTTCTTGCGATCTCTTGTTGAGGTTCGGATTTCGAGTGAGAGGGCCGGCACGGACTTGTCACCGATTGATGCTGGTAATAGACTGTGGGGCAGGCAAGTTGTGCAAATTTGGAGCAGTAGGGCACATCAGACCAAGAAGCAGCTGAAACGAGCCTTGAGCACACCCAGCTGTCAGTTAAGCTTGACCTATCAGTGCAGTGACGACGATCGCCGGGTTTCTGGGGCATGTCAACTCTCGACTCTAAACCCTAAACGGTTACATTAGGGTGCAGGGCTTAGGGCTTAGGGTTTAGGGCTTGGGTTTAAGGCTTGGGGTTAGGGCTTGGGGTTTGGGGTTATATTGGGATAATGGAAAAGAAAATGGAAGCTACAATAGTATATTGGGGTTGTATAGGGATTATGGAAAGAAAATGGAAACTACTCTAAACTCTGCATGGGGGGATGCGCTGTGGTTCCGTTTGCAGCAGCCCCCAAGAAAGTAGACGTATGGTGGGAGAGTGGGAGAAAGCCACAGGTGCGAACCTAGGCCCTGCCACCCCGTCACTGGGGTTTAGCATTTAAGGTTTCGGGTTGTGCAAAAAAACCTTGTGATTGATGTTATAGATCCATAAAGACAAGGGTAGTTTTACCCTAACCCTTCTTAACTTCTTCAAAGGAGCCCAGTGCGGCGAGCTAATTAGCTAGTTTATGCTTTACCGGAACCCCAGGTCGTTGCTGAGCCAAATATTTTCTCTCCCGCCTTATGTCAGAGGTGACGGTGCACTGAGTCCAAACTCAGTGCCGTCAGTAGCTCTATGAACACCCGCTCCGGCACCTGAGCGCTGTGGGCCAGATCTCTATGGTAGCCACTACCATCTATGGAGGTTTATCAACTGGGTAGTTGTTCTAAGACATGCTAGTGACTAGCGCACAAAACGCATTGGAAAGACGACGGGACTGCAGGCAAGTGCTATGGATGTTGCCACCCAGTCCCATGAACGGCTGTCTAAGTCTAAGTCTTCGACAGCCTCAAGGCGACTGGAGCAGAGAGAGCCTGAAGTTCGCCGAAGTCGTACAGGACGTCCTACCCATGCGTAGTAGAGCCTTGGTGTCTTGCGGCTTAATTAGGGTTGTAGTACAGGCGGCCTAAAGAGCTGGAATGGCTGAGGATCCTATAGAGAAAATGGAACATTAAATGGACACTGGGATTATGTAGGGATTGACAGCATTTATGAAGTAGGGGCTCTAATTATCAAAGCTGGGTTCTTGGGGTATGCTATGCAGGCTTCTACTATGGAGCTTTGGCTCAGAGATCCCAGCAGGGTTCAGGCTCAGCAGTTAGTGCGGAGCGTGGAGAGGCTCAGGATTTGAAGGTTTGGTCCGAAGCTTACCAAGCATCTGATGGGGCATACATTCTGTAGGTGCAGGGCCTGGAGGTCTTTTTGCCCAGCTCGTGCTCTAATCTAACCTTTCACAAGCTCCCCTAGCATTTCTCAAGCTCAGGAAGCCTGGGAATCCGTAGATGAAGTCGCGGTAGTTGAAGGGGTCACAGATGCCCACGCCCCACGCAAGTAGTGCAAGAAAGTCCTGGGATGCTTTGTGGGCTCATGTCGTACTGCAGAGTCTAAGATAATCACCAACATGATGTTCAAATCTATTAAGTACCGCATATAGTCATCTCGTACCATAGTATACGTAATTAGCCATCATTTAGGCTAAATGCTACACGCTGTATATCCCTATAACCCCCCCTTTAGAGGGACCGTTATGCTCCACTTATTTCGGCTTTTACAATAGTCACGATCTCATCCGGCATGGCCAAATTTGCAGAGAATTGCGCGAGAAGCTGAGTTTAGGGTTTGGGTCGAGTGCGAATGTTCCAGGTAATGTAAAAGAGACCAAGTTCATTGGGTACCTGGAACCCTATCATTCTAACTCCCTGAAGGTCCAGGTAACTACATCGTATGTACTCGGGGTCCAAAGAGCTTAATGAATATGTACTGAACCTAAAATAAGTTACAATTACAACATGGCCTCTGTGCGCAGACGTGGGCCGGGAAAGGTAGGAAGTATGCTTAGAACACCTGTTTGTGGCCGATCCACTCTGAGCACATGAATGGGGCTGTCTCAACATGAAGGATCCCTTCGAGATAAGGATCCCCATGCATATCCAAGCGCTTTTGCATTTCTAAGGGGCAAAAGCTTTCCGGGAACTATCCCTGCAGCCCGTGCTGCTCGTGTGATCATAAACCAGGTTTTGCTGTGGCACCTAGTCCTACTTGGAAGTTCATGGGAAAGAGTCACTACTTATGAATAACTGGGCTTATGACCCCGCTTATAACGCCCTAAATGGCCTTAGAAGGGTTACCCCAATTTTAGATAAGTAGGGTTATAACCCCAGTTACAAATAGTTAATAAGTCCCATGAACCTCCAAGTAGTCCGAGCCTGTTTCCGCAACATGGTCATCCACAGAACCCTCCCGAAATGAACACCTCCCTGCACAAGAAAGGTAGGGTAGAATATGCATGTTCTTTACTCCTCAAGCCATCACTTTCAAAGTCGTGGCTCGCTCATCATCAGCTCTGAGTGAAGGGCTTGTACTTCAAGATGTCCTAGCTTGGCCTCGCTGGTTGGTCGAGAGGGGTTTCGACTGAACATGTTCTTGTTGTACCCCTATACAAACCGGCATGACCGTATCTGTCACCTACGATGCACCCAAGACCCTGAACCAATATCTGCCCCTTGAAGCCCTGAACCCCTCGCCTTTCAAGACTTGATTGTTTTCGTTGAGCCCTCGAACCAGTAAACTCTAAATCGAACCCCTAAACACACAAATATGAAGATGCTATACCCTGACCCTAAAACATAAGAACTAAATCGCAATACTGACACCTAGTTGGAGGTCCACTGGGTTCAGCAAATTGAATACTGTTGGGGCTAAACAAAATGGCTTTGGGGTGCAAAAACTAGCTGTCATAACGTAGGAGGTAGAGAGGAACAATAGTGGGAAGTCTTCAGGCTTCCTTAGGCTAGCCCGGAACCATCCCAAAGATCAATCTTAGCTGTATATTTGAGGTTATACGGTCATACAAAAAAGACACTGTCAGCCATCGTCAGGACACCCCAGGCTTTAACCCCTACATCAACCCCCTCATCCCCACATAAACCCCGTACACATACATATCCACGGATATGTATGTTCATATCCCATACAAAAAGATCTCGACATCTAAGTCAGGCGCAGCGTCTTCAGAGATGATATTCTAACCCTAAACCCACAACCGTGCAAAATGTTCCTGTAAACCCCTTTCCCGACACCTGGCAGTATCCACATTCTACTACCCAATCCCCTGGAAGTAGAACCCCCAATATGGTACCCTATACTACTGGGTGCTTTCTAAGAACCCTTGAGGGCAATCTACTTTCTACATTCCAGGGTAAATCCTGTACCCTCACGCCTACATCCTACGCCCTAAACCCCAAACCCTATACAATCCCCAGTATAACCCTCCTTAAGGAGTTTAGACTACAGCTCAAACCTTAAACCCTCAACCTTAAAACCTAAACCCTAAACCTTAAGCCTAAAACCTTAAACCTTAAGTTCTAAACCCTAAACCCTAAACTCCCTAAACCCTAAACCCCTAAACCCTCAACCCTAAATCCTCAACCCTTAAAACCTTAAACCCCTAAACCTCAAGGCCTTCAGCTCAGCTCATCCGCACGCTGCACATCCTCTTCCCTTCGAAGCCAAGGCGGCGGCAGAAACTCGTGGAGGGAGGCCTGACTCGGAAGGGTTTAGGGTTTAGGGTTTAGGGTTTAGGGTTTGGGGTTTAGGGTTTAGGGTTTAGGGTTTGGGGTTTAGGGTTTAGGGTTTAGGGTTTAGGGGGGTATATAGGGAGAAATGGGGATTATATAAGGGTCCAAGGACCCAAATAACAGGGTTTTAGGGCCCAAATACTATAATGACTCGGAGGGTTCTGAGGGGGGGTTAAGGGGGTCATACAAGGGTCTGGGGGGGTCAGGGTTTAGGGTTTAAAGGGTTCAGGGCTGAGTGGATAATTGGAGGGTCAGGGGCACTTAGTAAGTAGGTTACTGACCCTTATAACCCATCCATTATTAACCAACTTACCAAGTGCCCCTGAGCCCTAGGAACTCTTTGGACCCCCACCTGGTACCCCACTACTATTGAGGCTACATTCCTTTTTTAGTTGGGTCTAGATGGGCAATGGGGTACCAGGTAGTGGGGGTCCTGAGAGTCCCTAGGACTGAGGCTCTGCAAGTTATTTTGGGGAGCTTAGGGATTAGGGTTTAGGGATTAGATTAGGGTTTGGGTTTGAGGGTTTAGGGATTAAAGGTTTAGGGATTAAGGTTTAGGGTTTAGGGTTCGGGGTTTAGGGTTTAGGGCGTGCTCTAGCAAGCGACGCGCCTCGACCCAGGGGGTCGCGGGGCGGCGCGTCGTTAACTGCTCGTGTA
>CAJNIZ010034880.1:25909-63292 GCA_905231905.1 Symbiodinium pilosum
AAACCCTAAACCCTAAACGCTTAAATCCAAAAACCCTAAACCCTAAAACCCTAAACCCTGAACCCTAAACCCTAAACCCTAAAACCCTCAAACCCTAAACCCTAACTTACCCCCAACTGCGCCTGGAGCCGCTTGCGCTGCCACCAAGGCAGTGCTACAACTCGAGTCCAGGGCCACTGGGCTGGCCCCTGCCCAGGGTTTAGGGTTAGGGATCCGGGTTTAGGGTTAGGGTGTAGGGTGTAGGGCTTAGGGTCTCTTAATACTTGTGGGGTTTACTTGGACCCCAAAAGTATGTAAAAGAATAGCCCTAAACTCAAAATAACAGCCCTTAAGGCCATTATTTTGCATACTGTTGGGGGTCCAGGTAGGTTTTAGGGTTCAGGGTTCAGGGTTCAGGTTGAGGGCTAGGATGCAGGGTTTAGGGCTTAGGGTCTGTTAGGGTTCATGTAACCAATAAAGGCTATAGGGTTACGTGGTACGAAGGAATATATAAGCTGAGTGTTCCAGGACTACAGGGTTTATGGTTTAGGAAACTAAGTATCTGAGGCGTGTGTGGCTTCAGGATGTGGGGATATGGAATATTGCTTTAGAGATCATAGGACTAAGCGTGGAAAACAAGTTTTGAAGTTTGGGTCGAGAGAAAGGTTTGTAGTCCAATAACTTTCAAGATATGGTTGCTCGTATAGAGCCTTGGCAATAGTCGCCCAGTACAAGGGAAGGACAAAACCCACTTATTGAGCACCACGAATCTAATGGACCATGCACATGACACCATGTTGCCATCAACTCATTCACCTCTTCTCGCCCTGTGGCCCTCCTTCATTCCTCATGTTCATTATTAAAAACGGCTGGCATATATCCAAAACGAGGCCTATGATCTTAGAAGCTCCCTCCCGGCTTCTTTCCTCATCACTGTATTTGATACATATAACACCTGTTAAAACCCAACAAAGGAACCATGACACCCTAAACTCTAAACCAGAACCCCATAATCCTAAACCCTGAACCCTAAGCCCGAAATCCTAAACCCTAACTCCTAAACCCTACACCATAAAGCCTATACCCTAACCCCCACTTCAAAAACATGTCATGTCTTGCTGGAAGCCTCGAGAAATCATGTGATCGAAAGTTGCCAGAACACGAGCCTCGACGTGAGGTTCCCTTAAGGGTCCATGAGATTCTAGAGTTTTAGGGTTTAGGGCTTAGGGTTCAAGGTTTAGGGTTCAAGGCTCAGGGTTCAAGGTTTAGGGCTTAGGGTTCAAGGCTCAGGGTCTAGGCCTTAGGGCTTAGGGTTCAAGGCTCAGGGTCTAGGCCTTAGGGCTTAGGGTTCAAGGCTCAGCATTTTGGGGTTTAGGATCTAGGGCTTAGGGTTTAGGGTTCAAGGCTCAGCATTTGGGTTTAGGGCTTAGGGTTTGGGGTTCAAGGCTCAGGGTTTAGAGCTTAGGGTTTAGGGTTCAAGGCTCAGGGTTTATGCTTTAGGGCTTTGGCGGCTAAGGCTTCATGTACCCAATAATTAGGTCCCTTTATTGGGATGTGTTGGGGATATGGAAGTTCATGGGCATGGGGACTGCCCAAAAAACGCATCCCTAACCTTGGGAAAACCCCAACGTCCCTATCAGGCTCCTGCCGCTCAATTGCTGAAGACGCTTTGGAGCTTCAGGAATCTCCGAACAACTGCATCCACGAATTGGTACCAGTCTCTACAAGACCCGTACCTTAGCGCCTCAATCTTCAACCCTAAACCACGAAACCCTAAGCCCTTGAGCTCCAAATGCCAAGTCTTAAACGCAATTCGGAGATCTGGGTTCAGTGCTTAGGGTTTTTACTAGGATGATTCAAACGAAAGCAGGGATCCCATCATTAACTGGTAGGATCCCAGTAAGGTAGACATTACATGTCGATTCCATGGTCCATTTCATGCGCTTTTTTCCGTTCTCCCTACCAATTCCCATTAAATTTCGCCTACCCCCTTTATGGCAGCTATGTATATATATATATATCTATGTATGGGTGCATGTTTAAGGTTGGGAAGGGTATGAGCATCAGGGATCATTAGCCCCAAGCCCTGAGTTTTAAAAGTAAAATCCTAAACCCTAGATCCTAAAAAATGAGGCCTAAACATTCTAAACCCTAAATCCCAAACCCTAGATCCTAAACCCTGAACCCTAAATCCTAAACCCTGAACCCTAAATTGAAATCCCTGCACCCTAAATCCTAAACCCTACAGCCCCAAGGAATTTCAAAGGCCCAGGCCCAGTCGTTGATCGCGAGCAAAGCCTTGAGACCAACCTCAGGGAGGGACGGAAGGTTAGGGTACCCGTTGGGATAATTTTGGGGTTATATTGGGATAATGGAAAATCAAATGGAAACTACTATTTAGGGTTTAGGGTTTTAGGGCTTTAGGGCTTATGATTGAGGGTTTTGGGTTTTCAGGTTAATGGTTTAGGATTTAGGGTTTTGGGGTTTAGGGTTTAGAGTTTATGACTTAGGGTTTAGGGTTCAGGGGCTTAGGGTTTATGACTTAGGGTTTTGGGTTTTGGGGTTTAGGGCTTAGGATTTAGGGTTCAGGTTTTTAGGGGTTTAGGAGTGAGAGTTGCGGTTGGGCTTAGGTGCAGGGGATAGGGCAAGGTCCGTTGTACGGGGCCTTGGAGTTTGGAGTCTAGGGGCGCTTAGCTCATTCTTGGAGCCCTACCTGGACCCCCAAAATATGTAGAATAATTGCCTTTTGAGCTATATTTGGGGGGTTTTGGGCCATTGTTTTACCTACTTTGGGGGTTAAGGTATTGCCAAACACTCATTCCAACATGAATGTACGATATGCCTAAAGCTTTGAACACTCCAGCTGACCTAGCCTCAGAAGGTTCAACGAGGTCGTGTAGAATTTGCCTCCTGGTCGCCGAGCCCAGTCAAGCTTACCGATGGAGAGATGTCTACTGCAAGAGCCAAACCTCACATAAAAGCGATGTAGGATTTATGTGTTTTCGCCATTTTATGTCCATTGAGTACATAAGAAAATACTGACTGCAGCGTGTATTCCAGTGCCCCTTACACAGACCCTCAACGTCTCATTTAAAGGGCTGCCCTCAATCTCCAAAGTACTGTAGGACATTGCTGAGCTGATGATGACATCGCCTTGCAACAGCAGAAGCAGAAATAACATTCACCAAAGATTGACGGACATAAACCAAGACCCACAAACAGCATCACCATTCTGTATGTATGACCGCCCGGTGATCCGCATATGATCTACGCATATCTGTGTTGTATATCCGCATCCGGTCCCAAGACAACCCCAGAGACTTTTGAGCAGCAACGTCTTACTGGGGATTAGCAGGGAACTGGGGATTATATTACACGAGCGTTATAGAGGGACCCTACTAACCCCCAGGAAGCGACGCCCACTCAGGTTCTCACATTGTAGGCAAGCGCGTCCACCCAAAATCCTGGCTCAGGTTCAATGGATTAGCTCTCTTCCCTAACAACCAGGGCTAAAAAAGTTTAAACTTTATTATAGAGACCCCAAAAAGAAGCCCAAAAAGTTTAAAGTTCTTCTATCGGCTAAGAAAGTTAGGGTTGTCATGGAAACAACCCGTCTAACCTGAAAGAGATGTCAATCCTAGGGTTTAGGGTTTAAATTCGCAACAATAATAGCCCGAATACTAGTAATAGTAATAGTATGAATAACAGAGGTGAAACAATCGTAATTATAGTAGTAATGATAATCATGATAATAACAGTACTAATAGTACTACTCATACTAGTAAATAGTAACTACCCTACAAGTGCTGTTGTCAGGGACTCGCAGGTTTCGGGCATCCATCTCGAGCGCAAATGAGGGTCAGGCGTTTCAGGACAAATCTGCTGCGAGTCTGGGGGCTAGTTAGGGATAAGGGAAGGTTAGGGTTTAGGGTTTAGGGTTTAGGGGTTTAGGGTTTAGGGTTCAGGGCTTAGAGTCAGGGGGTTGATAGGGAGAAAGGGAATGTATAGGGTTCAGGGTTTAGGGATAGTAGGGAAATAGGGGTTAGTAGGGAGTAGGGGAATATATGGGGGTTTAGGAATAGTAGGGAATAAGGGGGTCAGTAGGGAGTAAAGGAATACATAGGGCTTAGGGTTTAGGGATACGGGGGCTATAGTAGCCAGTAATAAGGGAATATATAGGGTTTAGAGTTTAGGAATAGTAGGGAATAAAGGTTGCCCCCCAAATATTCTTTGCACGTATTGCAAGACACCAACCGGATGGGGACTCTTTTGTACAGATGGCGCCAATGCGCGCAGGAGAGCGCGCGAGGCCGTAGCAAAAAAGGGAATAAGGGTAATAGTAATAGAGTCTAAGGCAAATCTGTAACCTGGCGAATTCCTCCCGCAAAGAGAGCCCATGTTGGGTTCAGGGTCTACAACGCATAGCGCTGTCGCGGGCGTTGGGCTTCCGGCTTCGGATTTACCTCCCTAACCAACATGAAACCCAATGTAGCCACAATTTAGAATCTCTGCACTCTGGCAATAGTGGAACAACACTGGAGTCCAAGGACGGTACAGTAGGGCCCTGCCCCTCCTCTTGAGAAGATCCCAGTGCAAGCTTGTCTGACAAATATGTACTGGTTATAATCGCTGAGGATCCAGGCGGCAATGGTTGCATAGTGCTTGTAGTATAGCTGTTTAATTCGCGGGTACTCTCCCGAACCCTCAGCCCCATGTAACCCAATATAGCCCTCTACAGCCCTATATAATC
This sequence comes from Symbiodinium pilosum, assembly GCA_905231905.1. NCBI lineage: Eukaryota > Dinophyceae > Suessiales > Symbiodiniaceae > Symbiodinium > Symbiodinium pilosum. The sequence continues at coordinate 30,639 of CAJNIZ010034880.1, forward strand.
CTCTCTCTCTGCATAATGATCTGTATATATATGTACATATAACTATTAAAAAAAGTTTAACCCACAATAAAACCTATACAACCCCCCTAGCGTGCAACTATCACTGTTTAGGTTCTACGGTACAGATGAATGCGCAGCTGCTTCTCATTCATACAAGTCGATCACGCCTCCTCTATCAACATTCAATGTGAGGGGGTGGGGTGGCAAAATGTGCCACGAAAAAAAAGAAGCACAGCTCTCTAAAGTTTAGACATAAACGGCCCAGCCTGTGTTCAAGGATGATGAGGCCCAGGAAAACAAGGCAAACACACTTCAACGAAGAAGCATATGTCATTTACCCCTCATCATTGTGTCGCCTGAAGATCTGGGGCCTGTCAGAAACTTTCCTCCGCCATAGCTAGCAAGCGAGCTGCCCGCACAAATCATCTTGGCTGAGGACTTCAAACTTCCAGCGGATTCATATAACAACCACTCTCAAAATGATCAGCTATGCCGTGTCATACTTAAAGATCCATTTGAGGATGCTCAATGTCACCCTGAGTCAGCCTTCTCCGATTGCCCACAACGTCTTCCTGTTTACTAGAACTGCCTTAAGCAGCCTCAACTTGGTTGCTGTTGAGTAGGATTTAGGGTTTAGGTTTAAGGAACCCAAAAAAGTTGCTACAACAAGGAAAGCCCATCATTGACTGTATACTCAAATTATTCTAGCTTGTTTTAAGCTCTTTAACAACAAGCATACACCCTAAACCCTGAACCCTACAGGGATCTCTAGGTAGCTCGCAAAATCCCGTAGGCATCCCCAACATGGGTCTCCTCGATCCCACATGTGAAGCAGATTGGACCTGAAATTACCATATTATGGGCTTATGGTTGAGCGTTAAGGGTTACCAAAAATATGTCTATATAGTAATTAATGGGGGGGTTACTTCTTGTGGTGACATAATTTAAGTTGTTTAAGAACGAGGCCGTAAACCGTAGCAGTCGAGTAATCAACGTACTTGAACAGGGATTCAAACCCAACATTTCCGTGTTACTTTGGTATCTTTACCTTTTTCAGTTTTCTAAGCTACTCTAGGTAAACCTTAAACCCCCGTACCCCTAAACCCCTAAACCCTAAACCAAAATTTGTCTTCACTGCAGGGGTTGCAGGTTTAGAAGCTGCGGCCATAGTAGGGTCGGAGCTTTGTATTTAGGGGCGGAAGGTGATAGGACCCCTACGGGTTTCAGGGTTTAGGGTCTTAGGGTTTAGAGCTTTGTACTGAGAGGCGTAAGGTGTACAGATTAACTAGAGTTCTTAGGTTCGGAACAAGGATTAGGGTCAGGACTTTAGACATTGGAGTTGCAGTATGGAGCTCACCCTACGATTTGGCATAGAATAAGGTTGTGCCAGGCAAACCACGAGGGGAAACTGTCGTTGGCGCGTCAGAACGCAGACACATGGAGTTGGGGCCTACATGAGGAACATGTGGGGTTACGTACCCCTAAGGGTCCAAGTACCAAATAATCATATACCTAGGTCACTTCAAAGAGGACAAATACCTAATAACCATATACTTACCCAGAACCTGTACTATTATTACTATTACCCAAACCCCAAATTCCGGATTATTGGGACATGGACCCTCGGGGTACTACACGGCAGCGGCATCAGGATATGCAATGAGGCGCCTGTACCATCATTGTTGCATTTGTGCCACACTCGGAAACTTCATTATTAGGGGAGCGGTTGGGGAGGGGTACTGTCTCGGGACGGAGACGATGAGGCCGGAATCCTAAGCGAATCAGGCCTAAACGCTGAACCTTGAGTCCAAAAGCCTGAAACGCTAGACCCTAAACCAATGTGTGAGAAGTTCAGCCAGTCAAACTATGAAGCAATCTGCGTTTGCTGTAGTCACAGGTCCTCACTCAGGTTCCCTAACGGTCTAACAGATCTGGATGGCTCAGGTATATACGTATATATATATATATAATATTTCCTTCGCTCTACTTTGTTGTATGATACCAAAACATACTGTGCTCGGTTCCTTTATGTTACATTACTTCAGACTGTATCTTACATGTAGCACGATCGCGCGGAAATCTAGAACCCAAAGATTCAGGGGCTTAAACCCCCAACGCGCCGCCCTCTACCTGATTTGCACCATACGCAAACTCTAAAACCGCCACGCCGCAATCTTAACAAATTCCCATGAATAACGGGGCACAAATCCTGAATTCAGGCAGGCCCGAAACCTTAAACAGCCTTAAACCCTGTATAATTCCAAACCCTCAAATCCTAAATCCCAAGCCCTGAACCCTAAACCCTAAACCCAGCCCTAAACCTCGAACCCCCCCCAAGAAAAAGCTACCAACCGTCTGAGGCTTCGGCAGAACTTGGGACCACTGGCCTGACCCCTCGCATGCGCGGAGGCAGACCTTGGCAACGGCTTGGGGGTTACATGTAGGGGCCTAAAGAGAGGTATTTGGCTTTGGGGATTTTGTAGGGGCTTAAATTGCAAGGGCCCACATAATATGGGGAATCATCCTCCCTACTGGGATACGGCAAACAAGCTAAACCCTAAACCCAAACCCCTTAACCTTAAACGGTCTGACAAGCTACTGCTGTAATTACATCCCCTAGGTCCAGAGCCGCAAGCCTTCATAAAATCCCAAACCTCAAACCTGAAAAGCTCAAGCGGTGACCTTTGAATCCCCTGACTCCCAAGACCAACAAGACCATCGCTAGGGTTTAGGGTTTAGGGTTTAGGGTTTAGGGTTTACTGAGCCCAAAACCCCTCCTAACCCTAAGCCCTCAACCCTAAACCCTTAACCCTAAACCGAAGCCCTCCTGTCAGATTGAGCGCCTAGCGCTGAAAGGCATGATCTGTGGCTGCCTGAAAGCTTTGGGGTCTCACAATTGAGATGTTGGGGTGATGACAAGGGCCCCTCAACTATCCTTAAATGGACTCTGCGTAGGCTCTTTCTAGGTTCTATAGAGAGCATTTGTTGGCTCCAGAGACGGTCCAGGAATCAAGAAAGCATTCTTGATGTGTAGGCTTTGGGTTTAGGATGGCTTGTTTTTGGGGTTCGTGGTAGCAACAAGAACGTGGAGTTGAGTGGCTACACAGCTTGGGCTACAAGATTCAACGCCAGGGGAGGTTCAAAGTTCTCGAGTAACACTTCTGGAGTCATCAAAAGGCTTCGGAGAGAGTATTGCGAATAGTCTGGAGTCATCAGGGTTGCGCTCATGAGGAGTGTTGGGTGCATCCCCAAATCGCGCAAAGGGCAGTGCTAGCAGAAGCAATGATAAGTTTGAGGATATCATAAGCAGCCTACTTAAAATGGATTGTTCCTTCGTGAGTATCGAAGGGTCTGCGGAAAGAACCATGAGATTTGTGGCGTTTTAATAACAATGCTTGTTTCGGGGTCTGCCAGGCGTACAGCAACACCAATGACAGTTTTCTGTCCTGAAAGCCTTGGTGCTTGCAACCTTCGCAAAGACCAGGCTATATACTTACTTAGGTGGCTTTTTATTTAATTCCTAAACCCTAAAGGGTCGGGTGCCAGTGCCCTCTTGGAGTGGGTGATGCAAATAATACGAGTATGAAAGAACCTCAAAAGGGCATAAGGGGTTGGGGTACTACACCAGGGTTTTTGCGGTAGGGCGTGATAGCTTTGAGGGCTTCCAGGGCTAGGGTTTTTAGCCTTTGGGGGTTGGAGTTTCCGTTTACGGTCGGGGGCCTCAGGGCTTCCTAGTATGAAGCTACTTCAGGGTGTGTGGCTCAAGGCATGTAAGGAAAGACAGCCGCGTTGGACCCCGTTGATCACAATGGCAACTGCAATGATACCTTGGCTTCTTGGAAAAAGCGTGAGTGGGGACCCGCAACTCTAGCTCCCAAATCCGAAGCCCTAAATCCTAAACCCGGAACCCCTTTCACCCCTAAACCCCTGAATCACAAAGCCTGAACCCTGAACCCAATGCCCTAGCGGTCACTCTGCCCAAACATGATCTGGCCCAGGTTCCCGGATCCATATAGAATCATGCGGGAAAAAGAACCAATAGATGGTTTCTTCAAAATTTAGGGTACCCTATAAGGGAGTTATAGGGGATATACAGGGTATATAGGGCACACACACCCAGAGCCTACATTGGAACGGCTACCCATCCCAAAATCCCAAGTCTGCAGCTGTTAGTTTCTAGGACCCAAAACGTTCCTAATGAAACCCTGAACCCTATATGTATATTATAATGTATGTTTATAATAAGATGTATATATATATATGTATGTATACATACATATATATATATATACACGCACACACCTCCCTCCCTCTCTCTCTCTCTCTCTCCTCTTTCTCCGTTTATGTTTATCTATTTATCCATCTCCATTTATAACCTGACCCTGATAGTCTGATAGTCCATGGACCCTCAGGGATTCGGCCAGGCTGCAAGCCATCCTGCTGGCAGAGATCTCGTAAGCGATCCAGGGCCTGCACGAACATGTGAGCCATAGTCTAAACTCCTAGCAACCCCCTCAATAAACCTACTATAGGGTTTAGGGTTTAGAGTCTACAAATTCCTAGTAGCTCTCTTAATAACCTCTATAGTAGTCCCCTATAAAATCCTCTTTTTAAGGAGTTTAGACTATAGCTCATGTAGAGTTAGCTGAGTTGCTGTTCAACAGCTGAAAGCAAGTTACCATGTTTCCTCATTCTGGTAACTTCACTTAAGTTCCTTAGCAACAACCCGGTTTAGGGATTGGGGTTTGGGGCTGAGAGATTCGGGGACTAGGGTTTGGAGTCAAGGGGCTTGGAATCAGTTCAGCTTAGGGGTTCAGGGTATAGGGTTTAGGGTATACCCATAGGGTTCAGCATGTAGCTTATCAGGTATAGGATATAGCCGTATGGGTTAGGGTATAGGGTTTGGAAGTGTGCTGAGGGTCAGGGTTTGCGTAGTGGGGTCTCAGGTTAAACGGTCGTCCGGAGATTGTAGGTGTACTGTGGGGTCCTCACGAATTACCTATATGTCATTTTAAGGTCTGTGTGAGGTGCCCTAAGGCATCTTCCTAAACCCTAAACCCTAAACCCTAAACCCATGATATTGGTAATTGATTTGGTTTCTACCTTAACTTTTTTGAGGATCACAATCGCTTGTTCTTGTGAGGTCCGGGATCTGGATGTAGCATGTGGCCCCAGGAGTGCATTGGAACTGAGGATAAGGACTATACACGGATTATATAGGGGTTATAAGGGCTATGTAGGAATTTCATAGGGATTACGTAGGATTATATGTGTCAGGTTTGAAGGCTTTCAAGATCTGAGATGGGACCGGTGGTCGTTTTTCTACTTAGGTGCCCACCTCACTTTGCAATTCTCCGCAGGCAGCGACTTTCAGCAACATCAGGATGCCAATCATGATGCGTTTCAGGGCGACGATCTCATCATCAGCTTCCACGTTACCCTTTGCATGTGCGCTGATCTAGGCCTTGCCTAATCCTTGCGCAGTCCTTCCATGTCCTGTACTTGGGTGCTGGGACCCTGGATGAATCCTACGAAGAGCATATCCTAAAACTGCATGGCAACCACCAAGCTTTAAAATCATAATCTTGACTTGCTCAATCGTGGACCCATAGTTGGGGGGGGGGGGCGTTCTACAGCGATGATCCTTGTTATCTGCAATTTGCAAGATCCCTTCGCACATCCTACACCTGTAGATCCTGAGACTTACTCACTTTGAGGTTCAAGGGCAACTACAAGTTGGGGTTCTATAAGCACACTAAGTTGAGTGGTAACTGGCTACAAATTTCATCATAGTTACCCATGAAGCTCCAAGTCTGTAACCCTCACAATAATCCCTCAAAACCCACAGACCCTGGATCCCAACACTCAATACCTACCTAATCCCTCAGTAGTGCCTCACCCCAATACAGCGGCCTAAATAAGTACCAATATTCTTCTGAGGTCTACTTGAGCCACCTATACTTTAGCTATAAAATGAATTAGGACCGCAATCTTTACAAACTATCCCTAGAAAGCCCTATATGGTAGTTTCCCAAAATAGGGGGACCCCAATATAGACCCCAATATACTATAGTCCTTATTATGGGACCCCCAAAATGGTACCCCAAATTTTGGGAAAACCCTATATCATCCCATGCTTCCATTGCAGTTTCCATTTGGTTCTCCATTATTGGCAACCTCATACCCCTAGGGATCCAAGTATACAAATGATACCTACATTGGGCCCTAAAGTCTGTAAATATTACCTACATTGGGCTATTTGGATCCCTAGGGTACTGATAACATTGGCAATTTTCTACGGTCTAGAATGCTCTTTGAAAAGCCTTTCCCCGGAGTCCTACCCTAAACCCTAAGCCCTTAAGTAGATAGAATATGGGGTATATTATTGGGGTTATATAGGGATAATGGAAAAGAAAATGGAAACTACTAAATCATAATTCTATCTATTTATCTGTCTATCTGTATATATATATATATCTGAAACTTAAAGCCTGGATACTCGCTACACAGTCCTACGACCCAATGTATTGCTTGCCTAATGCTTAACCCCTCTTCTCAACACCTCAACCCTGCCAAAAAGATCCATGTAGGTATATGGTATAGACGTAGGGCCTGAAATGTTTGCCATGTAACAACTTAGAGGCCCAAGTGTATTATGGAACCTTCGGGCTAGACCCTAAACGCTAAAACGCTCGAAGCCCTCAAAGCTCCAAACCCTAAACCCTAACCTAGCTATAGTGAGACCTGTCGCCACTGGTTGGAGGAGGCCAGGCGCGACAAGCGCTGGGTCCATGCCGCCAGCACTGCCTTAACAAGAAGTTTGGTTGGGGATCCTTTCAAGGGGTTCCCAGGGCTTATGTAGGGAATCTACAGAGGTCTTATAGGGAGATATGATCCCGGTACTGGGGATCCTACCCCATCCCCCAGTCCAAACCTCTCAGAAGTGCCACTCGTCACAGGGACGGAGCTGCTCAGGTCGCAATCCTCGTAACTGTCGTCGTTTTTGACGCTTCAAAGCTGCCATCCTTGCAACTGTCGTCACTTTTAGCTCCTCGTGGTTTCGTCGCGTCTCAAAAGTGCCAACAGCCACACGGATGGGGCCCCCTTGCGTCGCAATCCTTGTAACTGTCGTCACTTTTGGACCTTCGTGCGGTCTTGGCGTCTGAAAGGTGCCAGCAGTCACAGAGAATGGGGCCTCCCAGGGTCGCGATCCGTCTTTTTTTCGCCACTCTTAGACCTTCGTGCCGTTTATATCTGGGGCTATAGCTCTACTTAGGACTTGTGGCCAGCATCATTAGAAGAATTAAGGTAACATGAAGTAGAAGAAGCATTGGATATGAAGCAGGATCATCTACGAATACCCCCACCCCCCTAGTATATCACCAGAACCACGGGGACCAGAGGGGGAGTGGGGAAGAAGCACCCACGATAGGACAGGACAGCAAGAACCACAGGGACCACCAGGAGGGAAGAACCACCAGCACCACGGGACCACAAGAGCCACAGCGTGTACAGAGGAAGGGGGACCCATGTTTTCTTGGGCGGGGGTGTTCCAATCCGGGATCATATTATAACCCGGGATCATATTATATACGGTAAAGGGAATCACTTATAGTTTACTTCGGGATTCTAACGTGAGGTCCCTTTAAGCGCTTCTACTTATATATATATGTATATATATATACACATATACATACGTATACTTACATATATATCTAAATAAACGTATGTACATGTATGGTTTTTGCCTTAGGGTATAGGATACTGGAGATTGCATACTTACTAATTTCGGAACTTGACACGAAGACCATTTGGGACAGTGTTCGATGGATACGGTCGTTATAAATTGCGCAGTAGTTGAGGGTTTAGGGGGGCTTAGGGTTACCAATATCATGTCGAGGTCAGTTTGAGGTACCGCATACGAAAAATGGTCCAAGAAATCAAAGACCATCATATTCGTAATCAGTTAGGCCCGTATAGCATGTGGCCGTTTCATGATGCAATGGGCTGCTAAAGTTAGCGGCAGACGCGAAACTTGAAGCACGTACAGCTGTGTAGAGGAAGAAAATACGACCCTAGTGTTTGGTCGAAATCAGTCTAGCATATCCGTATATACTCTCATATAACCCTCCTTTCAGAGATAGTGGTAAGTTGGCTACTGTTGGTATAGGTTTAGCCGTACATCACAGATGCGAGTATTCTGACAACCCACAAAGGGTCTTAGAGTTAACTATTGAGGTGACGGGTTGGTCCAGGTCATTTTGGTTGATGTAACTGCCTTGAGTAACCCTAGGGCTCCAAATGGCCCAATGTAGGTACTATTTATAGACATTGGGGCCCAATGTTAGGTATTATTTGTAGACATGGAGCCCCAGGGTAAGCTTGAAACTTTGAAAGAACGTCAGGACAGCAGCATATGAGATAGTGTCCATATTTGATCCCAAATGTTGTACTCCTTATTCTGGGAACTGCCCAAACAGACCTCTCCTTTCTAGCAACCCGTATCAAATACAAATCCGTTATTTTCGTGGGCTCGTTGCTTCCGCTAAGTCTCCCTAGCGATCCAAATAACCCAATTAAAGTAGGTAACATCTACAGACTTTAGGGCGCAATACAGGTATTATTTGTCCACTTGGATCCCTATATAACCTCGGCTTCCCATTTCATTTTCCATTTTTGTTTCCATCTGATTGTCCATTACTGCTAACAATGTATACTTGGAGCCCCAGGGTATGGCTTTGAAACCAGGGCTCCCGGAATGGGATAAAGGTTTAGGGTATAAGTGTTTCAGGGCATTTAATCCTGGGGGCCTTAAGTGGGAGTTTCGTAGAATTCGGGCTTTCCAAGATCCCAATCATCAGGATGAACAGCGTGTCAGCGTCTTTGTTGGTAGACCCTTATCAGTCGGGGGAAACGATCCCTAAACCCTAAACCGCGTAGAAATACCGTCTCTAAGGCTCTCAGGATTGTTGGGGGCAAGGTTTTGGGGGCTGAACAGCCTCAAGGTTTAGGTTTAGGCTTTAGCCTCAGGCTCCAAGGTTTAGGGTTTAGGGTTTAGGGGTTAGGGTTTAGGGGTTTAGGGTTTAGGGTTCTGGGTAATGTAGCTACTACTTATCGACATTGGGGCCCAATGTAGTTACCATTTATAGACATGGAGCCCCAGGGTTAGGGCCCAGGGTTCCCCAATACGCCTCTTGAATCCCGCGACATGGTGAAGGGTCCATAGTAGAGACCCGCACTAAGTGCCCAAAAGAATTAAGATACCCATTTACCGAAGAACATCTGGCTCACAGGTTAATATTTACCAGTTGTAGTGTATAGGACATGAAAAACTTTGTTCAGGGATGCACTACGGAACTCACAGAAAGATTCCGGTCTTTTCAGCTGCAGGGTTTAAGCCCCTAGCCCAACTACTATACTAGACTGTGCAGTAGAATTAAGCAACTTTACTCATGAAACCATGTTGTATATCTATATCTATATGGGTGGTTGTCAAAATTATGGTCCCTTTTTGGGTACCCTAAATACGTATTATAATAGGGACCCAAAAAGGGACCATAATTTTGACAACCACCCATCTGTATGTATAGATATACATGAACTATGTATATATATATATATGTTATGCACTAGATTCCTTACATGATTTATACTGCATCAACTTAGTCAAAGACCCGGCAGCCCCCCCTCCTCCTACCGCAACCACGAAGCCCGCAGCCCCCTAGCACTAAATACCCCTAGGGCTCCAAATGGCCCAATGTAGGTACTATTTGTAGACATTGGGGCCCAATGTTGGCTTTATTTATAAACATGGAGCCCAAAGGTACCCACCCCAATCCCTCAAACCCCACCGAAGGATAACATCATGCTTATACGCCCTGAGGTTCCAAAATCATGTGCCCTTAAACGCCCAGCACCTGCCGTCAGTCAAGTCTCATGGTCGCTGCCGGTGGCGCGTCTGGCGCGCATAGCCTGGAACAGGACGCACTCTACAGGTTGGGCTCTGGGGGCTGACGTTACGGGGTGGGCCGGGATTAGACCCCCCCCCTTGTTAAAAGCAGCCCTTCACATTTGGTGTGGGAGGAGCGACGTCTTATGCATAAGTACATTCGTGCAATCTCAACTGCGGACAGTACCCTAGGGCTCCAAATGCCCCAATGTAGGTACTGATTATAGACATTGGGGCCCAATGTTAGGTATTATTTGTAGACATGGAGCCCCAGGGGTAGTGTTGCAATCATGCTGTGGCCCACTTGTGAAGTTGTCCAGCTCCCGGGGGCGAGAGCAGACCACCACGGCCCAAGTAATTGCTATACCGCATGCGAGGGGAAATCGTACGGCTGTACATCAGGATTGTTTATCGTTGGGATATCACTTCTGTTCCGAAGGGAGAGAGAGCTAATGAATCCGTCCGTTGTTGTATGAGCCATGAAACCATGCAGTGTTCAGTACCCGTCTGAAGTGGTGGGTTGTCGAGACTATCGGCTTTTGGATTACATGTCACATACCTCCCTCATATCTAGGAGACACCTGACCATTCCCCACTCCCCCCAAACCAAAAAGAAAAGCCTTGGATGGACCCCAAACAGGGGAATCAGGGGCTCCAAGGATATGCAAGGGATTGTGAGGGGATCCCTGTAAGATTCTACAGAAGTTTTTTTCAGCAGCTCTTGTGTCGGTCCCTCCTGAGGATAAGACGTTTAGCTGCAGGTCAAACCAGCAGAGCCCACAAGGCAGAAAGCAATGTCCCCCAGAACAAGCTGGGCGCCTATTAAGGAACTTTGTAACCTGAGCCACCACGAGGGGACATATTAGATCCGTATTAGCCTAACTTCGTTGAAGTTCCGTGTCTGCAGCCCAGACAACCCCAGGCTCATAATCTGCTACGGTCCTACCCGGTATACACCCGCTTGCGACAAGGGTTTAGGGCTTTGGGATTGTGAGTGTGGAAGCGTTTCCACACTCAGGCCATGGCTGCTGCCTACACTCCTCCGCTCTCATTTGGGAACTCCTCCGAATAGTGGTACCCATTGAAGCCCTGAGAAATCCATGTGATTACGAAGGTATCATGGCACGGTCCCTGTTAAGGCTTCTATAGTCTACAGAGATCATTGTTGAGAAGCTCGTCTGCAAGTACCCCTGCAATACTACACCCCTAACCCTGAATCCCTGAATCAAAGATTCATGATGAACCCCACGCGCCAGGTAAGACCCTAAACCCTAAACCCTAAGCCCTAAACCGAGCAATCCCCAGGCTCGTCGCTTTGTCGCCTTTGCTGCAGCTATCTCCAGTTTTATGGTTTTAAGGTTTAGGGTTTTAGTTTATTTTTATGAGACCTTTTCTCCACTGTAGACGCAGCAAAGAACTTAGGGTTTAGGGTTTAGGCTATGTACTGCCCGCGGTAGCCTCAGAACCCTGTAAACCCCCTTACTGGCCAGTCCAAAAGCAACAAGACAAGTCCTGAATCTTGTCCAATGCAGCTGGAACTATCACCCAATTTGGCCTTAATCAAGCTTACTGTTGCGCGGGGTCTATAGGTCAAACCCCTAAACCTGCCCCCTATTTTAGGGTTTAGGGGTTAGACTTACACACCCAAAACACGACACCCAAGGCCCTCTCCAGTCCTAAAATCACCCACAGCGCTAAGTTACGCGCATGGCGCAACCATCGGCGCAGGAAACCAGGCGAGCGACATCCGCCGCAGTGGTTTTGTTGTTGTGTTGTTGTTTTGTGGCTGAACCTAACCAGATTTGCTTCCTCGTAAAAATATTATGCCCCCAAAAAGTGGATACAGCCTTCCCCTAGGGCTCCAAATGGCCCAATGTAGGTACTATTTTTAGACATTGGGGCCCAATGTAGGTATTATCTATAAACATTGAGCCCTATATAGCCCCTATACAAACACAGTGTCCATTTCATTTTCCATTTTATTTTCCATTTGATTTTCCATTTTTGGGTATTACTTGTAGACATGGAGCCCCAGGGTTCCTCTCTGTTGGTTACCGCAAATAATGGGCAACTCAACAGGCTTGGCGTGAGGCTTGCCAGACCTAGAGGCGAATGGGGGTTTAGGGTTTAGGGTAAACCCCGCACCCAGTAAGAGTGACTATGAGGGAAAACGGTGTTATATTCCTAATATATCACTATTACAGGGTCAGGGGTCCTCCGAAGGTATAGGCTAGAGGGTCAAGTGATTTGGTAATTCTCGTCAGTAGGGTTTCGGGATATTACCCCAACGTGGAACATTAAACTGCAACTGGGTTATATGGGGCTTCCATGAATAGGGGAGCACAATATAAACCCCAATATACTATAACTATAACCCTACGTTTTAGGGTTCAGGATTTAGCATTTAGTGCCAATTACTCTAGGCAGGTAAGGTTAGGGGATTTGGCCATTCAGGGGACTCTTTGATGTAAGGATGGTTCCCAATGGGTGCCCCAAGTCGGAAAAGCCCAAACATGTGCGACTACTCTGTACAGGCTGCACATGTAACTTCTCACACCCGGACCCTACACCCTAAACCCCCGCTTATGACCCCCTTAAGTCTCTGGCTTAGATCCTATACTGCATGATACGGGTAGATTGTCAAAAATTGTCCCCTTCTGGGTCCTTAACATTATTCGGCACCTAATATCCAGCTAGAATGCCTCAGAAAGAACCAGGAATTGAGCCCCCCCTCCAGCGTAGTAAGCGCATGCAGGATTTCTATGAAGCTGAAGCCGAGAAGTGGCGGTGAGCGCGCCAGGTGTCTGGGTTTGGGGTTAGGACTTAGGGTTTAAGGTTTAGGGATTGAGGGTACCTTTAAAGGGGTTATAAGGGATATATACGGGTATATTGGGTTTAAGACTGAAGGTTTAAGGTTTAGGGTTTCGGCTGAGGCTTAACGATAAAGTCGCTGTACGATGGGAACCTCCATGATAGTTTCCCGAAGTGTTCGGTAAACAATCACCATGTACGACGGACTTCTTTTCTAGCAATCAACGTTTAGGCTTTGGGATGTATGTGACGACTGTACACTTTGCACCCTGATGGGTTTAGAAAGGATTGAACCAGTAATCCCCATACTCCATTTTCTCTTTCCCGACGGCAGGTAGTGTTGGGGTGAAGCTTGGGCCTTCTGTGAGTGGCTGTGAGGTTTTGTTTTGGGTCGAGGGTTTAGGGTTTAGGGTTTCGCTGTCTGTAAGCGCTAAGTTAGTACCCAAATCACCACAAACATGAGGAACATGATGCTCCGAGAGCCATGGGGTGTATCGTCTGGGTTTACAAGGAAACCAAATACCTTTGAACTCTGAAGCACGCTCTTGGAATAGAGTTGATACTTATACGGTTCAGCCCCACATGTATCATATGATGTCAGGAGGACGCCGTATTCAGGGTCCACTCTCAATGGGGGGAGGGAGGGGATGGGGGGAAAGACTACACAGAGAAGTGAGCCACAGGAGCATGGGATGGGGATAACAGGGACTCAAATATTGGGTTTAAGGTTTAGGGTTCAGAGCTTAGGGTTTAGGGTTCTTGACCCTAACTCTCTCAAACATAAGAAGGGGGAGCCATACTGCTGCTGGAAAACGACCAGATGTCAAGTACCCAGGAGCTGCCATACCTTGAAGCCAGAGGCCCTGCAGTGCTGAATGGAGAAGCCAGGGTTTAGGGTTTAGGGCACCCTCACGAATGGCACACAAGAGGTATCAACTGAAAACAATGTTGTGTCATTATCATTCGCACTCCTTGCTGTGAGGTGCAGCTGGGGGTGTGCACAAAACATCCTTTTCTTCACGCCGAAAACGGCTTACGTACCAATACCGATTAATGAGATCGTCACTGTTGTTTCAATTCTATTTTGGGGGTGCCGGCAACAGCCGGGCAAATGTTGAGCCCTGACTAGAGCATCACGGGTTACTAAAGAACCTCCAACTGGGAAGCCTACCTCGACTTGGCAGCAAAAAGAGTGCGAACCTTACGTCCCAAACTCAGACCCTAAGGGTCCAAGTACCCAATAATCATATACTTACCCAAAACCTGTACTATAATTACTATTGCCCAAATCCCAAGTACCTAATTATTGGGTACTTGGACCCTTAGGGAGAGCAACAAGCCGGCAGCACCCATTGGCCACACTGACCTTGGTCGCAGGAGTACCCAGGAAGGGTTTAGGGTTTAGGGTTAAGGACCTTTAGGGTACCTTAATCTACCCTTAATAGGGTCCTAATAGGGAACTTTAGGGTCTAAAGCCCATGGTGGTACCCAGGAAGGATATCCAGGAGGAGGTTGCAACATCAGGGTCTGAGTGCAGCGAAAAGATTAAGGGGAAACTGGGTTGCTGTTAAGGAAGTTAAATTAAGTTACTGTATTGGGGAAACCCTATTATTTATTATATATACCCATTATGGTAAGTTAATTTGAGTTCCTTAACAGCAACCCAGGGAATTCATAGCACCAGGCAGAGATAGGAACCATCCTTAGGAATCAGTTTGCCTCCATGGGAGCCTTGGATCTGCGCGTCTAGCGGTGTACTTTGCGCCACATTCAAGGAGGTGAATATCGTTGAATATCATAAAGCAAGATGCTGCACTTCAGCTTCGGCTTGGGGGACTTTCTGGGTGTGAGCTAAGAGTCGTGAGAACGGTCTAGCGTTTTGGGTCTAGGCTTGGTTTGTTGGAGGATATCAGCCTCTTACTGTCTGAACACAACCACTTACCCTCTTACATCACTTGCAAGAGACTCTCTAAGGGATTTGGAACCCCAGTAGAAATTATAATTTCAGCTAAATATTAGGATTCTAGGTAACAGAAATTAACAATTCTTTTCAGGAACCTTGTAGGGAAGAAGCCCCACCATCCCCAAACCCCGACAACGCAAACCCTGCGAGCCAATGAGCTCCATGAGAAGTGCTCTTGCCGGCAACATTCCCCAGTCACACTTTAGGTGGACCCCCCACCCAGTAATGGTGATTATTATGGATATTAAGGATTAGATTAGGGTCCTCTTATACTCCTATTATACCACTATTACAGGGTGGGGGGTCCTCCTAAGTCACACTTAACAATACGAACAATAACAATAGCAATAAGAATACTCATAATATTAGCAATAATAATCATACGACTCATAAGAATAGTAATAATAACAATATTAATGTTACTCATAACAATAGTAAGAATGACAATACTCAGAATACTAGTAATAACAGTAACAACAACCCCGCTAACCCAATCACACTTGACATGGCAACGCCGCAATCCCACCCTGCTTCAGAAGACCTCTTCTAGCGAGAAAGCATATGAGCTATAGTCTAAAATCTTAGTAGCCACCTGAATAAGCCGTGATATAGGGTTTAGGGTCTAAACTCCAAGACTCCCTCTTAATAAGCCCTATAATAGGAACCTTAAATAGTCCCTATATAACCCCCTTTAAGGAGTCTGGACTACGGATCATGTCTTAACCTGCCATGCTGAAAACTGAAGACTGCCTGCAGCACTGAAAGGCCCCACCCAGTCCGGAGAAGCCCAGCGCAGCAGCAAAAATGGGCTGCTGTAGGGGCCTAAATTTCTACCATTATGATATTAAAATCTGTTTCAGCTGAAAAGCACGATATGCTACTTTCATACAAGGAACCTAAGACCGTCAGATTAATAACTAGAGGCCTGTGTATATCACCTCGCCTGCGGACATGATAGGGACACTGGAGAACACAAGGCAAGGACCCATCACTGCACGAGGGTTCCAGGATTTCACGTTTCGTAATAGAAGTAAATCTAACTGTAACAGGACTCGTGATGAACAAAAAGTAATAATTTGTAAGAATAGTTGTGCTGAAGTCATAGTAAAGGACAAATGGAAAATACAATAGTCTTCAACTTCGACACGCTCTCGCGGCTTGAGACGCTGCATTTTGGGCACGCCATCTCGGCGTCTCATGACCTCCACGTCACTCACTCCGACCATCGGAGGGCTTGAAACTTACTACTGCAGGGTTCAGCGTTGAAAGATTCCAACTTTGGGTTAGGCCCCCACTCAGAAATAGCGGTACGATCAAATTTAAATAGTGACCCCGGTATGATTACGATTGCCCTTGCGGATGCTATGGGCGGCTGAACGATTCACCGAAACTACATCCAGCCATGGTTAGGGGGAACTCTAAACCCTAGACCCTCAAGCCCATATCCAACAATTGGTTTAGGATCTAGGGAGTAATGATGCAGATGTACGACCAGTAGACCCAGTTTCCTCCTTCCCTTAGGGCTTCCACATGTCCAATGTAGGTACTGTTTAACGACTTAGGATTTAGGAAGACTTGCTGCAAAAGTCTTGGCAAAAAATCCTGACAGAGCATTTGCTGCACTGCATCAAACTCTTAATTCTTTAGCCTGCAAACCATGCTCGCTGCGTCAGGCAGCTTTTTGCCACGAGAAACATCTGAACCCTGCAAAGTTGGTGCATTTGGTAGCTTTCCAGAAATGGTCGGTCCACAAAGAACTACCAAGAATCTGGAGCTCCCTGTAGCTATGTAGATATGCACTTCAATTATGGAGGATGCTTCCAGTAAATGTCTCTGAAATAGCACCATGCCCTTTCTGAAAAGCTACCATTCTAGGAAAGACCCTGGCAACTCTGCAAGCGCAGCTTCTCTGTTAAACTCTGGGGAGGGCCTTAGGGGTTGGTGACCTTTTCGCAGTAATTTCAGAGCCTCCAATGAAGCAAATCTGGCGCTACTTTCTATACAAACCACCATTTTGGGTGAGGCCGGGTGAGGTCGTCACAGGTCGTCATCATTTTCACAATCTGGGCCCAGAGCTATTGCCTAAGGCTGCATGTGTATAACTGCTGGACTCAGAGCGTAAAGGACATTGAGAAAGTTGATACTTTGGCTTACATTCACCCCGACCCTTTCTGGCAATCAGAGTCGGTTAACTTCCGGACCTGGGAACCTTGCGACTGGGCACTCATGGGAGCTCAGGGTTTAGTGTCTAGCACCCACGCTGACACGCCCTCAGGTTGTTCAGGGCTTTTCGAAGCTTTGTTTGCAATTGGGAAACCCTAACCCCTCATTGTAGGAAACAGTGACCCTTAGGGATGAGGTACTTTGTATTCCCACAAATTGAGGCTCATATTTCTGGGCGCCTTGAGGTAAGCAGTGATGGGGTTATATAGGGATTATATAAGGGTTATATGGGGGGTCATACCGGGATACTGGAAAAGAAAATGGAAACTACCATTTGGGGTTTAGGCTATAGGGCTTGCTGTTCGTGAGCCGCGTCACAGCATGTTGCATCCGCGGCAGGCAGTGGACAAGCACGAGGGACATTGAAATTGAACGCGGATTATGGTTTAGCCTGACCCTCAAGGTTCTCCGTTGATGAGGCTCCTTAATTAAGTGAGGCTCCTTAATTAAGCTCATTTCGCGCTCATTCAGGTCAAAGATGGAGAGTCCTAGTTTGTTATGGACATAGTGGGTAGGAGAAGCCATCAAATGTGACGAGGTTCATGTTTTAGGGTAGTCAAGGGAAAAATATTCTTGTAACCGCTTCCCACGGCCGCTCAAATGAGGATTGAAGAGGCTTCTCAACCCAATCTCGCAAGAAGCATTCCCCGAATAATGAGGTATACACGCTCCCCCGCGGATTTTGTGCTATCAGTAGTAGCAACAACCCTACGGCCCTACAGCACTATCAATTATCGCTCTCTAGATTATTGCTATGGGTTTCCGCCTCTATCCAAAATCAAGATTGTTCAATCACCAGTCTTCATGCCTATTTACACGAGCAAGCTGCGAAGCTTGTCTGATCCAGACATCTGTTAAATACTATAGCAATTTCATGTAGGCAATTTCATGTAGTTTCCATTTTCTGGTCCATGAACCTTATATCAACCCAATATATATATATATATACACATAAATAAATATATATATATATATCCCTATATAAACCCCTAATGCTGGGAAACCATGGGAGATTCGCTTCGGGGGGAGGGGGGGGGGGATGCAGTTTTGGACATTTGGGGTTTAGGACTCCAAGATTGAGGGTTTAGGGTTTGGGATTTAGGGTTTGGGGTTTAGGGTTAAGGGTTTGGGGTTTAGGGTTTGGGATTTAGGGTTTGGGCGGGTGTATCAGGGATTATAAATAGATACGCAGTCTCCTCCTTTAGGATTGCTGAGGAGCAATATCAGGAACAAAGAAAAAAACAAAATTATCCATCCAATCTATGCAAAAACCCCTTAGAGTAGTAGTCGCTCCATACCATAAGCCCTTAATCCTGAATCAAACAAGTTGCTCTACTTCGAGCACCCCCACCTTCACATTTGGGCTGGAATAAAATAGAGGCGCGAAAAACCATTAAGACCAGTTGGAGGTCTATTTAGAGGTGTCTACCTGCATACAGCAAATTTAGGAGCGCGATAGTGGTAGTTAATTAAGCTTCTACCTTACCTTTCACACTAAAGCTTTGGGACTAGTTGAATAAGTCTCATGGAAGGCTGGGTTGCGCGATTCAGGAAGCTAGGGCCGGGCGAGGAAAGCTTGTGGTCAAGTATATAACAACCCCGGAAAATTCTTTGCCGACATCTTCAACTTTTAAGCGGCGTCTTCAAAGCGCTTGTGAGGCACCTTTTCATAGTTGTACCACGCCCGTTCCGCAAGGAATCAAGTCAGATGCTTTCCGATACCCTGAACATTCAAACCCCTCGCGCTGCCAGCGTTGTGCCCTGCCTGGTTACAAATGACTGCGCACACGATATCTTCACTTGCAAAACAGCATCTGAGGATGCAGAACATGCATTGTGGCTTCGCTGCATGACAATACTTGCACGGATGTATCTGGAAAGCTTTTTTCCAGCATAGCGTACATATTATTCTATGTGTCTTTTCCATCTGATTTTCCATCATTGGGGTACTATCCCTACAAAATCCCAATACAACCGATATAGAATCCCTCTGTGATCCTATATTACCCTATGTAAACCGATAAAACTGTTATATAACCTCTATATAACAAATAGATGTTTGCAGTGCAAGCCCAAGCCCTGAACCTAAACCCTAAACCTCTCTTTCAGTTCTTAGTGGCCCCAGGCCAAGTAGCTATAGGCTTGTCGGGACCCAAAAAACGCTTAACTACTTGCACCCTCCACCTAACCCCAATTAATTCGGCGTAGCTGCTCACTCTTTGGGGCCATATACCCCCAATCGAGGGTACTAGGAGGGTCTTGGTAGGATGCTAGAAGTTCCTATGTGCCAGAATGAATGCTCTCCGCATCCACCGGCGAATGAATCAAGCTGCAATGGATCGTCCAGAGGCGGGCGCGAAGCAACAGTCAGCATATATATTAGGTTCAAGCCTTCTCTGTAGAAGCCTAGGCCATTCCAAGTCTGGATGTATCCTTAAGGTCAGAACCGATATCCTTGGTGGGTGCCATTTAAAACCTATGTTCAATGCAGTTGCTACACGGACCCTATAGCCAGTGCAATACTGTAGAATGCTATACCTCCGAGATGCCTCAAACACTTAATCATCGCTTCTGAGGACCCTATACTACTGCATTTTGACCAAATATAGTCCCCCTTAAATAGATCGAATATGGGGTATATGGGGATCTTATTACAATATGCCCAAAGCCATATTCTATCTACTTAAGGGGGCAACCCTAAACCCAATTTCTGCTGTGGCAACCGTCCTTTCGCTCCCACCGGAAGGACATCAGGGTCTCAGGGTCAGCTTCAGCGCGCTGCAACCTCTGGAGTTTTGGATGTACTTGCGGGCGGTTTTCATGGAAGGGCTCGCTGGGAAGGGAGGAGCTAGCAATACTGTGAACTGAAGGTTGAACCCTGCAAAGGCCCAGAGTTTTTAGCTAACTTACATCCTATTTAAAATCTCGTTTGACCACGGAAGGCCAGCCCTTCAATCCCTAATCCAAAAACAGTTTTAGCTGACACCCTGTAGACAACAGGTTCAAACACTACTTGACATTCCTGTGACCGAATCGTATACCCCATACACCCCAGACCACAAGCCCTAAGCTCTAAATCCACGAGTTTCCCCGAGACTTGAACCTGAAAAGCTTTTTAAAGGAGGAAATGGGGCTAAGCCGTAAGCCCCAAGCCCTATACCCTATATGACAATCTCCCAAAGACCAAAAATACGGTAGTCCCTGTTATTGGCACCCCCCACAGCGGCACCCCTAATTTTAGAAAACTCCATATCTCAACCTGAAACCAAATCGAAACTGTTTCGCTGCCTTGCGCTTTTTGGATTCGCTGGAGCTTGAAGAGCTAGAAGATTTATCATGGGACCTTGGCGTTGAGGGTTTAGGTTTTTTTCTCTAGATTAGGGTTTCATGGGACCTTGGCTCAGCAGGCTAGCTCAAGTCCCCTCTAACATAGAAAACCTTACGTGGACCCCCAAAAGTAGAAGGGTAGCGCAATCCCTTTAAAGAACCCAAGTAGGTTATTGTCCTATATGCTCTTTGGGTCAAGGTACTGCTTGTGACCAGTCTCCAATACTAAAGTTCTTGCTCTGGAGACTCCAGGCCTATACATACATACTCAAAATTGAAAGCCCCAGCGGTTCTGGGCTAGGATCTAAGTGTCTGGGGGAAGTTGTGAGAACTGCTTAGTCTTGTAAGTGTTCGTCTGGAACTTATCAGTTGGGGCTTCACTGCCATCACTGACTGTGGGACTTGGAGGTTTGAGAGATTGTTGATCGGGTAGGGGTTCTGACTTTTGACTGTTCAATGTTTTTTTCATTATTTGAACGCTAAACCCTAAACCCTAATCCTGGTTACTTCTGTGCCATGCCCTTGCAGATTTCGGACAACTCCATCCTGAACCTCGAGAAGATGGGCGCTGCAAAGCTGAACACAGTCTAAACCCTTTCTGTAAGCCAGGTGAATGCGTGGTGAATGCGTTGTCCATGGACCTTTAGAATCCAAGAGTCACGACACTTGCAGACCCCGCGCGAAGTTACCAAGCAAGACCTCATCTAGCCCACATCTCATCTAAACCCTAAACCCTAAACCCTAAACCCCTAACAACCTTAACCGCGTACCTTCATGCCCTGAACGCAAAATCCCTGTCGTTCCTGACAAGGCGTTGAAGGCCGCGAGGGACCTTTGCCACAGGCATTCGGAGTGAGCAACTGACTAGACTAGCAAACCCTACCAACCCCAAACATTGTACGCTAACCCTAACCAACAATACAGAAGCAAATGGAAATATGGAAAATGAAATCAAAACTGAAGTTATACAAGGTTCCAAGTATAGAACTGTTTCCTGCTTTTGGTCCCAAGGTCTGTAAATATTACCTACATTGGGCTATGTGGATCCCTAGGGTAAGCATTGAATACCACCTCCTAAAATCCTAAACCCTAAACCCTATATATCCTAAGCCCTGAAACGTGGCCTCTTCTTCGCATCTGGCGCAGGGGTGGCTCGAGGCTCGCCACTGGGGCTCCTCAGCTTTCATCCATTTAAGGGCTGGTTTGGGGGTTTAGGGCTTAGGGTTTAGGGTCCATGTAGCAATGTAGATATATAGTTTAGGGTGTAGAATTGTTTAGAGTTTAGGACTTACGGAGAGTTTAGGGTTGTAGGGTTTCAGAGTCGAGGGTTTGGGGTTTGAGGTTGTGGGGTTTGGGGTTTATGGGGATAGAGTTAGGGCTATAGGAGGGTTTTTAGGTCATGCTACAAGATGGCACTGCACCCCCTTACAAGGATTACATAGAGGTTTATCGTAACATGCAATGAGGCCTCTGAGTACAGTGCAGAACACGAATCATTGAATATCAAATGGACCAGAAAATGGAGAACGAACCCAACACTAGGATGTATAGGGACATAGGATTTGCCACTAGCTAGGTATCTTACGGAACACTAAAATGAGCAACCATATTTTTCAGTCAATCTTGCGGTCCCACTAATCCTGGAAACTAACACACTTCCTGCAAAGGTGTCTGCAACCTGCAGCCCCTCTTTTTTGTCACCTTCTTGGGAATATTACTAGAAATTGAAGTTAGGATCCATTGTCAGGTTTGAGTAGAATTGCCATTTCTAAAAATGCATTGAACTATGAATCTCAAGATACAAACAAGGCTTCATGTGTTTGACCTCAACCAATCGGATTCCTGTTTCATTTGGTACTTACATGTACGTACTTCGGCTCCACAGTAGTGCTATAGGAACACCCTAGGGTTTAGAGGTTTTAGGGTTGGCCGCAAGAGGACACATGCCTCAATTAACAAAACCAAAAAAAAAACAAGCTAACCCCTAAACCACTTTGGGTCCCAGAAGCCGGGAAGAATCGCTGTCATTAGCTGCAGCCTGCATGGCAGGTGGAGCTCAAGCACGGGGACGTGCTTGAGCAGGGGTGGTTATGGCTTGGGATGAAACTAGGTAGAGGGATACTGATACAGATAGTCCAATATAGGTACTGCTTGTAGATGCTAAGGCGCAAAATGAGCATAGAGAATTCTGGACTTAGGTCTTGCGGGTGCGGGACGCGGCAGTGGGGTATTTAGCACAGGAGCAATTACCCAGCAATACAGCTGCAATCCTAGACCCTCCTCCTACCCTCTATTGGTGCCTGAGTACCTACTATTAGGGACCATATATCCCCAATTAAGGGTACAAGGAAGGTCCTGGATAGTACATAGTAATACATAGTAATAGTGGGAAGCCCCAGCCCCCCAGAGCGGCGGTTGCGACTTTCGGATGCAAATCCTGCGCTCCTGGATGTGGTCCATCATTCCTGGTGTCAAAACCAGGAGGCGTTGGGCTGTGGAAGAAGGATAAAATGCTCCCTTTTCTTACTGAGCACCCAGGGGGTCCATAGTACTTCTTACATTTGAGATGGATCCTAGTGTGTGTTAAGCTTAGCTAGACATAGGGAGTAAAGGCCTCAAGACTTTGAGCCGACCACCGTCAAGAATTGGGATCAGCGGCCATAGCGCCACTCCAATTTCCTGGTGGAGCGATGGTCTCCTGGACCAACCTGGTGCCAAAACCAGGCGGGAAGGAAGCGAATTTCTTGGGCTTAGGAAAGGAACCCGCTTCGAGGTCCTATAGGAACAACAAAAATGTAGCGAGAGTCTCGGCCACATGTGTGGTCCAACCCGGATGTGCTCCTGCTCGGACGTGGTCCCTCAGGAACCTGGTGCCAGAACCAGGACAGGGGCGAGGGGTGGCTTTTAGCACCGACCCGCCGACTGCATAGGCATGCAAGGCTACTGCAACCATATGGCTCCGTGTCAAATCTGGGCCCTGCGTATTGGGGTACATACACCAGCTCTGATCGGGGCTGTGGGTTTGCGAAGAGCACCAAATAAGGACACGCAACCATATGGAGACATCCCCTGCGGGTCTTATGCAGAATACAGACCCTTGCATTTGACTTCAATCGGAGACAATTGTGTTCCAGGCCGACTAGGTATCAAGAGCCAAAAAAGCACAGAAGCATAAGTTCTGCTCGCATGTAGCAGTCTGCGGGCGCCATATGGACCCTGAACCCCCCATAAATACAGCGGCATATTCGAACAAAGCTTATGCTCAAGTGCTTTTGTGGCTACACCTCTACCAGAGTACCATCCCCAGCACAGACATCAGAGCCTTTCCTCCGGGGTTCGCCAAGGCACACTTGAAGGATGAAAGCTGAGAACTAAAAGCCTTGCTCCTGAGGTCTACCTTGGCAGAAGCCGCGGTTTTTGGCCCGCATTTGGGGTGAGTCCAGTATACCCAGTTTCTATCCCTGGGGCTCCATGTCTAGAAATAAGACCTACATCGACCTACATTGGGCCGCATAACACCTACATTGGGCCATTTGGAGCCCTAGGGTATTGGAGTCACAGCTGACGTTGGGAGAGATAACTCAAATCTGATCTGGAGTGTAGGTGGCTACATGGGTCCCTGGACTCTCTGTTTGCACAGTGAGCACATGCGGTCGCAACAAAAAAGTCCTCTGAGGCACGCGCTCGCACATTCAGAATATGCGCAGAGGGCCCTGGAGATGGCGTCCCACAATTTTGGCAAGAAGCGTTTGCGGGGGGGGCCACCCCAAAACGACAGTGCTGATGTGCATAGCCGCGCTACAAGAGACGATAAAACTATCATGAGCATTGCTTAGTTGAGCTCAAACAATCCCAACTCTCCTTACCCTATAATTAGATGGTTCAAAGCCTGTGCAGGTCATTTGTATGGGCACAGGAGACATGCACAGCCCCTTGCAAATTTAGACAGGAGCCGCGCAGCCATCGACAAGGTGTGATCAGGAGTCGTCGTTGATCATCGCCATTTTTGCGGTTCTGGGAAAGTCAAGCACGCCCATTCCCCCACCCGTAGGGTCTACTTACAACTGTCATGGACAGCGGAATGTCACACGCACACAAACCAGAGAAGAGCTACCAACACTTACATGTCTAGGCAGGCGCAACGGCACTCCCCCCAAGGTGCGAGGTTCCATCAGAACCTCAGAACTGGCAAGCAAGGGCGGCGTCTGTCGCTCGCACTATGGATGGAAAAGGGGGCTTCAATTTCTTGAAATGACTTAGAAATGGTGCAAGGCATGACGCACACAGCTGACGCATACTTCTAGCTTGCAGCTCAGTAGAAAATCTTTCGCTAGGCATAGCTTGTGTTCATGTTTCTGGGTAAAGGGAGGGTGCCTGCCTTGTGTGGATCTCGGAAGTCTAGCATAACAGCATCGCGGCGATAAGCCAACCGTCGGCTTCTGAAACCTGTCTCTACCTGGACAGTATGGCGAGCGCGGGGCAGCCAACACTGCAAACGCTAAACTCCCATCTCCAAATCCCTGTATCCTTAGGGAGGTGGATGTCGGTGTAGGCACCGAACAGGATTTTAGATCTTAAGCCGTCTCTAAGGGTGACGGCGGGCCGGGGTGATTAGGTTGCATTGGAAACATCATCTGCACCCCAACTTACAAGGACTCTTGACCACCCACCTAACAACTTGAAAGGCACCCTGCTCAAGGACCAAAGCGACCTCCACGTACGGTGAAAGAGTTTGCTTTGAAGGTCCCTTTGGCCCTTGAGCTTTCAGACCTCAGGGGTTGGCCCGGCCTTGCCCCGGAACAGGATGGTCTGCTGGCGCTCCTCTTCACGTTGTCGGATCACCTGGCCGTCTCCAAGGCATAGTCTGGTGCCTTCTCAACATACTATTACTATTTTTGCTACTATGATTATCATTAATTGCTAATATTACTATTTTTATTATCATTACTACTATTATTAGGACTATTACTATTTCTATTACTATTACTATTAATATTACTGCTAGGACTGGTATTCCTGAAGGTTCCTCGGGGAATCCAGGGATGTAGGGGGCGACGGGGCTTATGGGGGTCCAGCCTGCTGTCATAACTGTGATAATACTAGTAATAGTAATAATAGTAGTAATAATATTCGTAATAACAATACTAATAAGTAAAAAAAAACAGCAATAACTGTATCAGGAAAAATAATGATCATAGTAGTGATAATACAAGCTATGATGGATCATGTTTCTGCAATGCAAACCCTTCGTTGGGGAGGCTGTGTGCATGCAAATGAATACATATGTACGCTTTGTACTGCTGGTGTGTATATACATATATATATATATACGTATGCTCACGCACTAATACTGTTACAGTTTACGCTAACTGGGCTTCCACGTGGGATCCATGGTGGTAGATCTCATACAATTGAGGCCAAAAGGGGTTCTTGTAGAGCTAGTTTGGGCCCCGCATATATGCCATGTAGCACCCGGACATTTGAGTATAAGATGCCCCTACATAATCCAAAGCACTCCTAATTTTGGTGAACTTATTGTAGACTTGGAGTTAGAGTAAAATAGGGCCATGAAATAGGGTAAAAGGTCTTCCAGAACTAACCGCCAAGCCCAATACTTGTGTAGCTGCATGGACCCTTGCTGCTTGCAGTGCGCGGCAAAGTTCAACCCTCCTTCCGCACACCTTGAGGGTCCAAGGACCCAAATAATAGGGTTTTAGGGCCCAAATACTATATCATTAATGGTATTTGGGCCCTAAAGCCCCATTATTTGAGTCCTTGGACCCTTAGGGGCACGGAACGATTTCGCAGGCCTCCCGCACCATGTCCTCAGGCAGGGCTTAGCTCCAAAAGGGAGGTGGGGAGTTCCAAAAAATACGAGTGTCTTAGAGGAGGACACTCAGACACGGAGGTGGGTTGCTGTTATGAAGCTAAAAGTAAGTTACAATAATGCATAACGTACTTAATTTGTTTTTCCAACTATAGCACTTCATTTAAAACCCTTAACGGCCAGCCAGTAAACCCTACATCCCAATGATGCATGCCATCGCGTAAGCCCATGGATTGGAGCCCATCAAGGCCCCACAAAGGCGACCGTCATTTAGAAAACATCGGCTTCCATGTTTTGGGGAGGTAACTCTCACAGTGCAAGTGCAAGTACCACATAGTCATCATTGAGATAGGGGCTCCACTTACGTGAGCAAGCGGTTGGTAAGGTTCGCACGATATTTGCTCCTTTGCCTGGATTCAACGCTACAGCTCCAACAGCCTGAAACCCCAAACTCTATCCCGCAGACCTGAAACTGGGTTGCTGTTAAGGAACTGATATTCAGTTACTATAACAAGGAAACCCTACTATTTACCGTAGACCCATATTATGGTGACTAGATCTAAGATACTTAACAGCAATCCAGGAAATTGGCAACCCAGCCAACCAAACTTCCTTGCCAGTCCTCGTCTGTGATGCCCTGCATCACCAGTTCACGCCGGATCTGCGGCAAAGGTTGCGTGCTAGTGAGTTCCAGGGATTTCTCAAAATTCTGGCGACCTAATCCCAAATCAATAACAGGGGCTGATAGAAAAATACAGGATTATATAGAGGGATTCGGTGGCCGCAACTCGATTCTAGGGGGGTAGATTCGAGGACGTTTCGTTTCCCAGGCAGAAGGAGCAAGAGTACTGTCGGGGCCTTACCGATTGCCAATATCCTTTTGAGGTCCATTTTTATGCAGAATTCTAGGACCATAAGATTGGTTTTTATTCAGCCCCTACATTATAGTAGCGCGTCTGGCTTAATTGCGTCTAGTGTTAGATGCATTGCCTGATCGCTTGTGGGGCTGCAGGAGTTTATGCCTCACCCGTCTTTTAGCCGGGGAACGTGGAAGCCACACGGCTCAACATTCGTCACTCCCCAGGCAAACACAGCAGGCCTAAGCTAACTTTACTGCTGCTTAAGGAAGAGAGGGAGAATGAGTTCCTATGATGATGTCTATATTCCCCATATATACCCCTATAAGCCCAAACCTAATCCCCATGTATGGCCCTATAATTGTAACCCCCCCCCTCCTCCCCAAAAAAACAACTAAACCCTAAGCCCTAAACCCTATATTCACTCCCTCACTCCCCCTAAAGCACCAGCAGGTAAAAGAAAACACGGAACTCCCTGTTCGCCGCCCGGAAGGCAAAGTAGCCCTAGTGATCCAAATAGCCTAATGTAAAGGGACTCTACTTGGAACCCCAAATAGGGAACCCCAAGAATAGAGCAGGAATACAATGGAATGTAAGGACTCTAGTAGGTATATTCCTATTATATACCTACTATATTCTTGGGGTTCCCGGTTTGGGGTTCCCAGTAGAGTCCCTTTATAATGTGAGCTATAGTGTAAACTCGTAGTATCCACTTAAGCCGTATAATACTCTCCTGTATAATCTCCAATATAACCCCCCTTTAAGGAGTTTAGACTATAGCTCATGTAGGTCATGGTTAGGGCTTCGGATGTAGAGTTTAGGGCTTAGGGATCCAGATAGCCCCAATGTATGTAATAAGATTTACAAGCTTTGGGGCCCAAAGTAGGTATCATTCACATACTTGGGTTTCAAGGGTAATGTGGGGACATGAGGGTTTTTCAAGAATATGGCTTCGGCCTGACTTTCACCGACGTTAGACACTAAACCCTAAACCCTAGATCCCTGAAACCTTGAGGCTTAGGGAGGGAAACTTGGAATGCCAAATTAGTCCGGCATGTGCATTGCAAGCATCCTCAAGTCTGTTAGACTTATAATTACAGGGGTTATATGGAGGATTATATAGAGCTTACATAAGGTTGCATGGGGATCATATAGAGGTTATGCTATACATACATATGGTAGTTCCCCAAAATAGGGGGGACCCCAATATAGACCGCAATATACTATTTTCCTTACTATGGGGACCCCCGAAAAGGTACCCTAATTTCGGGAAACCCCCATATATAGGGTTCCATAGGGATTATAGTTGTGGTGGGTGTGGCGGTGGCGGGGATAAACCCTACGCCCTAAACCCTAAACCCCTAAACCCTAAACCCCTAAACCCTAAACCCCTAAACCCTAAACCCTAAACCCCTAAACCCTAAACCCCTAAACCCTAAACCGGTACTGACAATAGCCGTCATCCTGGCCTTCTCCGAAAGTCGGCAAAGGGTTCATGACTTTATAAGGGTCCAAGGACTCAAATAATAGGGTCCTTTAAAGGGGTTTATAGGGGGATGTATAAGGATATTTGGGGATTATATAAGGGTCCAAGGACCCAAATAATAGGCTTTAGGGCCCAAATATCATTAATGATATAGTATTTGGGATTTAAAGCCCTATTATTTGGGTCCTTGGACTCTTAGGGTGACACTATTGGCGCTTATATACGCCGTAGACTACCCACTTCAACATGCGAGTCAGTTCGAAGCTCCAAAAAAGATTCAGAGTCTTCGGACGTCGAGCCCTATACTCAAAAAACAAAAGCCTAATTTTTGAGCTCCCATATGTATATATATATACATATATATATACACATATACATATATACATATGTATATATTTACATAACGTTGCATTCCGGATCTCTGCCTTAGACTCACGCTTGAGGCGCTTCAGCTCAACCTGCAACAGGTGCGTAGAGTTTTCTTGGTTGCTGAACCAGTAAACCCTAAAGGTCCAAGGACCCAAATAATGGGGCTTGAGTGCCCAAATACCATTAATAATATCGTATTTGGGCCCTAAAACGCTTTTATTTGGGTCATTGGACCCTTAGGGTAAGGTTAGTTGTAACCAGGAGGCCTGTGCCCTAAGCCCTAGACGGCATTACAGGAGGAGATTACTGTATGAGTATACCTGTAACCGCAATGGCCTACAGCTTACTAGGGGTAAATCCCTATAACTTGACTAGTAGGGCTAACGCATGAAACTGCAGGTAGGGGGGGTTACATGTATAGCGTCAGGCCTAGTTATGCCCCTTTAAGGAATTTAGACCATAGCTTATACGGGAAATGTAAAATTTCAGTACAAAGCTTTACGCATTGTCGGAGCCAGCACGCGTGGCTTGCTTTACAAGTCCTGTCACACGTTAAGGGCTGAGGGTATTTAGGGTTTGGGTTTAGGGCTTAGGGTATAGGGTAGTGTTCCATGTACCCAATCATTCAATACTTGGGCTTTGGGTAGTAATAATTATAGGACATCTTTGGGGTAAGCATGTGATGACTGGGTATCTGGACACTTGATTGGGTCTGCGAGGGCCTGATGGCCAGAAAGCTGCCCCAAGCATCTGACTTCGAAAACGCCAAGTCGCAGCTGGTACATGTTTTCAAGTTACATTCCCAGACCCCCCAAAGTACCCTCTATAGACCCTAGGTATCCCCAAATAGAAGCTACATAGACCCTATTTTAGGGTACTTGGGAGGTCTAGGTTGGGTTTAGGGTTTAGGGTATACAGCTACAGAACTATATGAGGATTTTTTTCGGGAGTATATAGACACTAGGTTGGGTTACATGGGGCTTTCGAGCTATGCACCCACATATTGGGTCCTTCCCTCTTACAGGAAAAGTTACGATCATCGGTGATAAGAATGTTCAATTTCATAGCCCCTGCAAAAGACCTAAACCCTAAACCCTAACCCTCAATTACTTTCAGGGATGAATCTTCAAAGGTTTTTGCAGTCAGCGATGTCATTTTTTAGGGTGTAGGGCTTAGGCAGATAGAGGCATCTCAAAGTAGGTTTGGAAGCCCCCCTTCCCTGCCTTCTCAGCATCATTTTGAAAGCTTTGAAGATACCTTGGGGGGCAGCACGCACCCAGCTGTCTGCCAATGATATGCTGTAATCTTGTCAGTATTCAGGACCTGCCTATGGAGAATTCACCATCTACGTAATTCCCTTTCTGTCGGCTTGTCTATCTGACTATCCGCACTTCGGTCGCAGCTCACATGAACAATGCGGGAGTTTCTCAAAATGGGGACCCTTCGTTACCATGCGGTATTTGGACACTTAGGCTAATGGTCAGTTTGACAAACTCCTGCGCGTCCTTCATCGCCTACCTGAGGCCGTGACGAAAGCTGTTCATCGCCTTAGTTACCCAAAGCGCACGGTTGGGGATTTATTGGGAATCGGAATCTATTCTGCCAACATGGGATATACTCGCTATCGAAGTGGCTGCTTTGTAAGTACTATGGGTTCAAGTATGTGCTGTGCGTTACAGCTGCTTGCACGCTTTGGCTTCATGGTGGCGCAGTGGCTTTGAGCAACAACCGCTGCCAGAACATGCGAACCATCCCTAAGGGTCCAAGGACCCAAATTATGGGGCTTTAGGGCCCAAATACCATTAATAATATAGTATTTGGGCCTAAAACCCTATTATTGGGGTCCTTGGACCCTTAGGGTATAGCAGGGATAACTCAAGTAGCGACTCTCTCCTCATGCTGAGCGGCGGCAATTGTACGCTAAGCGCTAAACCCTACTTGGAGGTTCAAGGGTAGTGTACTCGGGGCTATAGCTGGGATAACTCTAGCCTGTACATATCCGCAGTGATAGCCCAAGATGAGGGTACTGAGCACCT
This sequence comes from Symbiodinium pilosum, assembly GCA_905231905.1. Taxonomy (NCBI): domain Eukaryota; class Dinophyceae; order Suessiales; family Symbiodiniaceae; genus Symbiodinium; species Symbiodinium pilosum. The sequence goes on from CAJNIZ010034880.1 coordinate 61,487, forward strand.
TATGGAAGAACTACCCTGGCACCTCCAGTCCAGGTAAGGAAGTGTCTTTGGGTCAAGGTTGAGACAAGCAGCGTTGTGGGTGCGGCGATTCAGGCTTACTTGCTTTGACGCTGGCCGCGTTGGAGGGGTTTGCTGTTTCGACAGCTGTGAGGTCAGACTATGCAGGTCCAAGTGTTCGGCAAAGTCTGTTCGAAAATGACAACTTAATAGAATGCGAATGCAAGGGGGGCATGTGAGAAGCTAGTTAGCTGCCTCGAAGAGCTAGCTGTTCTACCGTGCCTTATGACTCTCAGCACGCCATACTCGAAGCCTCCAACGCACATCTCAGAAACTCATTCATTTGCAGATTCCTCCTGGGGCACGTATGGCCCAAACTGCAATCCTGCAAATTTCCACAGTTGACTGGGGGCGTTGCTCATTGCGGAGGCTGGCGTAGGGGCTGTCTGTGCCTGAAAAGTTCCAAAAGAAGCTGGGTTGCTGTTAAGGAACTTAAATTAAGTTACCATAATGGGTATATATGGTAAAAAATAGGGTTTCCCCAATATACCCTAAACCCTAAACCCCCAACCCTATAGGTTTTCCCCAATATAGTAACTTAATTTAAGTTCCTTAACAGCAACCCAGGAAGCGGGTCTTGGGGTTCTAGCTGGGCGTGAGGCTTGGGTTTAGGGTTTAGGGTTTGGGTGGGTTTAGGGTTTAGGGTTTGGGTGGGTTTAGAGTGTAGGGTTTAGGGTCCTAAACCTTGAAAAGCCCCAAACCCAAAACACTGTACCTGATGTGTTGGAGTCTTCTAAGCTCTCGACCTCAAGGCTCTACCTGAACCCCAAAGTATCTAGAATAATGTCCTTCTGGGCCATTCTTAGGAGTTTGGGCTATCATTTTACCTACTCTCGGGGTTCAGGTATACACTAAGCCCTAAATCCTAAAACCCTAAACCCCTAAATCCTAAAACCCTATAACCCTTAGGGTTTATATCTGGGCCTTAGGGTCTAGGGGTACAAGTCTCATCGTGACATCCAAAACCTGGCCGTCAGAGCCCAGGGCTGGGGGTTTCAACCAAATTTAGGGTTTAGGGTTTAGGGGTTTAGGGGTTTATGTGGGTTATATGGGTCTTATATAGGGGTTATATAGGGGTAGGGGTATGTAGGGTTTGGGGGTTTCAATCAAATTTAGGGGTACCTTTTTGGGGGGTCCCAGAAATGTAGTATTTTGGGGTTCACATTGGGGTCCCCCCTATATCGGGTTGCCGGGGCTTTTCCATCCTACACGGTAATGCTCCTTGCATGTTTGGCTGGTGTTGGGGCCCCGGCTCATGGATTCCCTACATGGGGTTTCTCAAAACAAGGGAAGCTTAGGCAATCTAGAGAGAAATCGGGATTCCAATGGGATTCTAGCCGGGAGATTCTAGAGACAATTCTGCAAAACTCCGATGCACCCTGAAGCTCAAACCCTAAACCCTAAACCCTAAACCCTACCTAGCAAAGCAGATGCCATAGGATCTGCCGCGCTTCAGGGCTTTAGCCAGTAATTTGTGAGTTCTGGCTCACAAGTGTGATTCCGGGTTTAGAGCTAAGGGGTTCTGGCGTAGGGTTAGGGTTTAGGGTTTCAAGGCTTTTCTGGAGGTTCATGACTAGTCTTCATTGGGGCAATAGGTCTATAGGTGGGAGAAAAGTTGCAACCTAAGTGAAGGTACTTTGCTTCTTCAAAATTTACCATGAAACATCTGCGGCGTTTTGAACCCAACATGGATGTACATATACCCCTAAACCCTAAACCCTCAATCAGGCATCTCGGTTGTCAGGTGCG